>JAGXCT010037246.1:99406-110477 GCA_022495035.1 Philopotamus ludificatus | reverse complement strand
GCGGGTTTAGGTGTAAGTTTCGCCTGAAAACAGCGGGTGCTTGAGTGTTAATATACATATTCGACTTAATTAACGCTTATAATTGAGTGTTACGCTTGGGTTTAGTTTGTTTATTGAAAATCAATGCTATGCTTTTGCCATAAACCACTTTGAACAATTTATACGGTCCCCATTGATAGTTTAATCACCGATAATTTGCATGCTCGCCAATTTGTGTTGTCGTTCATGATTAATAGACTACATTGTAAGTACATACATTCAATAAATACATTAATTAAGAGGATCACGTTGTAACGTATCATTACGGCTGTTACTTAATAGAAAATTAAATGTAGCGAATTTGTCTAAATTTTCTATTCGAGATGTTGGACCGGGCCCAACATTTTTTTTGTCACGGACCTTCTAAATTCTTTCAACATGCCAGGCCAATGAATGTTTTGGAAATGCGACCAAAATTAAATATGATATCTGGCGGTAAATTCGCGCGCGATTCATCGGTCCGGAAATTGCGAGATTCTTTGAATTTTCGCGTTTTTTTTTTAAGGCTCAACCGGTTATAATGATTTATGTAATTTGAGGTGTCAGCATCTGTTTTTCATCCGATATTTCTCGGAAGCCGGAATCGGAAATTACCTCTCTGGGATGAAATAATAAAGAACTCCCTAATAAAACTTGAGGCGTTAATCTGTGCCGATAAAAATCTCTTTTTTATATTTTATTTTTAAAACTGGAAATTTGCGTGTTTATTGCTTTCGGCGAATCGTAAAATGGTGTAAATTTTACACTACGCAATTCATGTAAAATATCTTCGAATTTGCTATTACGAGTTTAGATTTAACGATATTAATAGTCGATTTTATTTTCATCTTAAAATCGTACAAACAAATTAAACGTATTTATTACACGTTATTGAAAATCAATATTAATTGATATTAAGTCGTATCAAAACAATTTTAAATGAAAAAACTAAAAGAAATCTATGCATGGTTTCAGGTCAAATGTTTGGTTTATTTCTTGATGTTTTTATTATTTCAATTTAATTCACGACACGCTGATGCTTCTCTTCTGTTAATAAATATTTACGTTTTTTTTTTGAAAAATAACATTATCGATCTATTATCGTTTGATGGATCCGAAAGGATGTGCACAATAATATTATGATGATAACATAGTTGCTAAAAGCCATTATTTGCGCGTATTTTTAAATTTAGGTTTAAACTATTCATTGTTCTCTTTTAGTTATATAAAATTTATGTTCGCAATGACGTGTTTCGCGTTTATTTATATTTAGTCAATTACCTTTGATCCGACAGTTATTGGCGTGATGTAAACGCACGTGGTTTCTCTCATCGTTTTCTTCTAAAATGAGTTTTGTCATCGAGGAAGCTCATGTTTAAACATCACAATAAAGTTATATATGTATATCAAGTCTTTGAAGCCAAATTTTGATTGCACGCAAATATAAAACATAAAAAAATAATTTATTGATATTTTTTTTCATTCATACGTGCGAAAATGCATTCAATAATTTTACAGTATATTATTTAAAAATATATATATATTATGATATATGACTGCATATGTTTTCCTGGAAATTATAATAGCATGGAAAAGCTTTGTAGAAGGCTGCATAGGAAAACAAGTCTTCAACAAAGTAACTACGATGCAGTATGCAGATTGTAGACAATTTTGAACGTTAAAAACGAAAGTAGTCATAAAGTGAGGTCGAAAAAAAAATTTATTACGATTCAGACGGGAGAGTTCCGGTTTATTGCCATTTATTAGCAATTTTCTATGCGTCATCTACGTTTCGTGTGCATCTGCGCAGGGGCAGCAATTAAGTTGCGAGTAACGTACGAAAGTACCCGTAAATAATAATGGCTTTAAACATATAATAAACAGTTTTATGGCTAAATCAATCTCGGCAGTTAAATTTAGTGCATATATCGTCATTGACCCGATGAAAACGAACAAGGCCGCCGGATCAAAATTCAAATTTAGAACACCCATTTAAAAGACAGGCGGCAACTGTGTGACCCGATTGATTTCTTGGGACTGATCTCGTGTGTATTCTGCAGCGTCGGCAGCAGGGCCGGATTAGGACCCTTAGAAGCTCTAAATTTGATTTATCGAAAATTCGAAATTAAACAAAATTTACAGTAAGAAGGAAAATAATATTTATTTCGTACGTATGCAGGGCTTTGAACCGTTATATTTCGTTTCGGTTTACATTCTTAATAAAAAAAATATTAGTTAACTCTTTGCGGTCCAAAGTCGAGTCTGACTCGACATCGAATTTTTCTTGGCAGGACCAAAAGTTGGGGTTTGTGTAGATACGTGATGTTTTGAGCGGACATTGATACGGGTTTTTTGTTTATCATGTTCAATTGCTAATCGTGTTCAGAACAAATATAGGAAAGGAATTGAAAGAAGTGATATTGTTGAGCCTCGTTGGTAATTTTAGAACACCCCGTAAGAGGCCAGGACGAGTTTCTACCATCGACAGGGAGCAACGGTTGGATGGTAAACCGCATTTTATATATGCAAATCCCCAAGGAAAGCATAAGGATTGCATGGTTTGCTCCAAAAGGAACATTCCAGGAAAAAGAAGCGAGACCACGTAAAAAATGTAGGAGAATGTTTTGAACGCTATCACACTCTTGAGAGTCCATATAATAAAAATTCCATTCTAAAATATCTTTTTAATTTAGAAAAAATATATAAAAATCAACAAAAAATTAAGTCCTGGAAAATCATTAAAATATATAAGGATCTGGTGGATATTTTTTTTAAGAACTGCAAAGGGTTAAGTTTCAGTTTTTGGTCCAAAAAAATAACCGTTTTTTTCAGTTTTCAATTCAGCTCGGATTGATATTTTTAATTGTAATAATAACGTATAATAACCCGTTATTTCTTTTCGGTTCAGCTCCGGGATTTCGACATAAAAATGAGATTTAGCGGTTTTTGATTTTCGATTCACTCCCTGTTCAAAGCCCCGATAAAAAGTTTTAAAAAGCTATAAGCCGAAAAAGCGGTTATTTTTTTTAAATGATTCGGAATGAAATATAAAAAAAAATAACGGTTCGATCCCCTGTTTTCATTTTATTGCTGGTTAAACTGAGGATACTTCTTTCAGCAAACTTTCTCTACAATATCTATAATCAGTAATCTTTAAAGTGTAATCTTCATAATTAATATTTCGTAACCCACCTACTTCTATACTTAATAGAGATAAGGTTTCCAGGCTGCCTTGTTGCATCTGAATATTATCTGCAGTTGTTCTGAATATTTTTTTAATATATCAACTGAGCTGTTTTTGATGTTAAAAATATTCTAAATGGAAAGTTTACATTTTTAAGGTATACTGAATATTGTCTTCTAATATTATTTTATGATGTTTAATATTATTGAATCTTGTTTTTACATTTTCTTTAAACCGCTGAATCATCATCAAACTACTGTAAAAACTGAAACATCAGTTTTTTACACCACCGTGAAAAATTGCAAAATTATTTGCTTCTCTTTTAGCGTCTTTCCTTTGTATCTAGTCTTGGTCTATATATTCTAATACTTTTAAAATTTAAAAGAATACTTGTAGAAGAGGGGGATTTTAAGACACTTAAGAAGTTTATTCTCGCTGGTTAATGACGAGATCCCCCTCCACTCCGCGCCAATTTAATATACGACGCTGGTAGCGCTATATATTTATCCTTAATATGCTCGGGGGTGCTGCAGCTTCACAGTGTATATGGACGAGCCGCCCTGAAAGTAATTACTGTAGAGTAGAAATTACCAGCTTCTTGACAGTAGTAAATAGCATTTCAGCCAATCAGATTTAGTAAATGAGCTACACATGCAATTATTATTTTTACTATTATTTTATTTAATTAATTTAAAATTTGAAATGATTGATCACCTAAGCAATTAAGCGACCTGAGGTTAATCCAGCACTGTTCAACAGCATAACATAACAGGTGGAGAGGCCATAGCTGCAGATGTTTTTATTATATTTAGATTATATATAATAAAATCGCAATGTTTCGCAAGACGTTTCAGCGCATCGTTCAATTCAGCGTCTAATATAAAAATGTTCAATCATTTGATTAAAGTTGCATGAGCGAACTAACAATAAATGGCGGAGGAATGCTTTTGTTTTAGTCCATCGCCCGTTAGTCTGTCTCATGTTAGTGGAGCGTGAGGGAACGCATCTCATTGTGTGTATGTGCGGACATTTCTGCACACATTTATACATGTAAATATGTATTCGTATGTCCGCAAAAAACAAAGGGAACGGCTAACAATGTGATATTTCTCGTTCATATGTACCTTAATTTTGCGCTCAAACAGATATTTGATTCTGCACGTATCCGTGGCATTTATTTAATTAAAAATCGAAACCCGCCGTAGCACAGGTATTCCAAGTCCAGTTTTACATCACAAAAATCAATAACACGTGGCTCATTGTGAAACATTTGGGTGTGGCCAGTCTCAATGTTATTATTATTTATACGGACGGTTATTGCAGCAGAAGGGTAATTTAGGCGAGAGCTCAAACAACCCTAAATTCATTCACAGCGTGTCATAATATGTTTTTCAATTTCATTTTGGCCCGTAAGTAGTGCCGAATTCCCTGCTGAAAACATGGTATTACGTGTACCAGGTCGGGTGGAACGTAGTAACATCTCCTTACCCTTATATAATTGAGAGATTGGAACGAATGGCGCCATTGGATAAATGGAAGGTGTAAGACCAGGGAAATGGAAGTCACGTGACCCAGTTACGTCCCCGTGAAAGGGCGCTCGAATGCTAAAAAGAAAATCTGCAGGGGTCCAGGCTTTTCCCGACTCTTGAATTATTGTGCTCACTAATTTTTACTTCCGTGGATCCTTATCAAACATGGCATTGAAACGAAATTGTATGCTTAGCCGGAAAATTGCTACGTCAAAGCGTGCGTAATCTGTAATTTATTTTCATATTTTTTTTCTATCATCTATGTATCATGACTGGAAATAGGATTACAAAAGTCCCTTAGTCATCTCTAGCCGACATTCGGGAAGAATTCATTCTTCATTATGAAATAGAATATTCAAAAGGATATATAATTTAAATTTAGCGCGTTTGAATTTAAAAAAATATATAATTTACAGGTATTATATAATTCATCACACCTCTGGTAAATGCAGATTCGTTATATCGCGATCTTTAAAAAAAATGTAGAGTTTCATGAACTAGAAGTTTTTTGGTGATAAAAATTGGAAATTTATCAAACAAATGGATATAAGTTCTTTAACACATTACAGTCCGCTAATTTCGCGCGAATTTTTACCAATGTTTTTGTAAAAATCGGGAATATTATACGAATATTTAATATTTGAGTAACCATTTAGCAGTTAAAAGATAAATTAATGTCACGCTAGCGGTAGGTTTTTTTTAATAGTATATTTGCCTTGTATTTATCATGCGTAAACGCGTGAACGGCTGAACCCCGGAGTTCGCTAGCCCGCGAAAACGCGTGCACGGATTGTAATGTGTTTTAACATCACATTTCTGAAAATATACAAATCAGTCAGCCCTTAAAACATTTCAACACTTTCAAACTGTTTAGAAAATTCGTTAGTTCAGATCAAAAATTAACTGGTAAATACAGCAGTTTCGGGAAATTGGGGAACGGAGAAATTATTCACCAAATTGGAAATGAATTCCAACACGTACGTTTATTTTCACAGAGGAGAATACTGCTTCTGGATTTAATAGCTCGCAGCAACCGCGTCGTCCGAAGGGGGTCTCTCAGAGATCCCAAGATATTCATGAATTCTTCATCGATATCTTGACATTTTTTTTTATTAAAATGGATTATTCGCCGCATGTTTCACTCGCACTCATCACATCGTGCCAGATGCTAGCGAGAAAAAACATCGCGTGCGTGGCAACAGAAGCGAATATTGTTGTTTTTATTATTTTTTTCGCAATTGCAGACAATTAATGACAATGATAATTTATAATATAGATTCTTTATACGTTTTTAGACAAATACGAAAAGTTTGTAACATGTAGGTTTCATATTAAAAGTGTTATTTGAGAAAAATCAAAAACTTGAGGATATATCCCATTGGCACGGCCAAAGGGAGCAAAGAATCGCTTAATTATTTTTGTCTGCCGAAATACATTCGCAGAATTAAAATATAAACCTTTGTCAATTAATCAATCTAAAATTCCTCGTACCATAAAAGGTTCTATTCTAAAAACAGTTTACTAATTTTTTTTGCGAAGTAACCGTAGGGCATAGATGACACAAAATGTTTTTATGGACTGTTCAAAATTTGCTTCGGTCCAGCAATACAAAAAATACGAGGATGAATTGAACCTCGAGCTCTAATGATGTTGAACAATTTTCCAGATCATCCATTTGAGTTTGAGACTTGATATATATGATATTCAGACATTATTAAAATCATCATTATTTAATCGGCGAACCCTAATGAAGAGCTGCTCAAAATAGACAGCCATACTATGTCCCAGGAAAATGACGACTCGAATCCTATTCTTATGCAAAAGTAGAGAGTCAAAATTATTGAAAAGGCGCTTTCTTTTCACAATTATTGCATGAAGCTGTCAAAAGGCAGTAAAGCTTAGTTTGAATGATTTATTTGAGACAATTGTCGGTGAATTTGAATAAAAAACGTAGAGTGGCCAAAAAATTACATTTTAAATTAAATTTCGCTTCCCCCGCAATCATTATCAAACAATCTTATATATTGCATATTACATATTCAAGAAATAGTTGTAAATATAATTAATGTTTCTTGAATGTGGCTTTAATAATTAAATTAATAACCTTCAACCCAAAACTTTTTTAAGCTAAAATTTAATATCAATTGCTCGATAAACTCTGCGCCTGAAAGTTTTCTATGCCGCATTATTTTACCATTATTAATAATGTGATAAAAATAAAGATATAATACTTTGTAACTTTTTATGATTTTTATTTTCATATGAAGTGTTGCCATTCGTAGAGTTTTGTGCTTCACGCATGCGTTGCAATGCAGTTTTAATGAGGGAGGCGATTAAAACAAGTTGCCGCAGTCGACGCATGACTTTCGTCAATAAAGCTTTCGTGCTATGCGACTGAAATATGTGATGCAATCCAAAAGTAATGGCACCGCGTCCCTATCAGAATAGTTCCCTAGGGCGCCAGTAAGCTGAAACCGACGCCACGCTGAAAATAATCCAATACCGTTTTTATTGTGTTCGCCATCTCCTGCAAACAATTTTCAGCTGATTTAAAAATGATTTAATTTACAACGCGCACAATCCCTGGGGTTTATTAGTTAATCAACTCATATTCATACTCCATATAATTGATAACAAAAATGTCATCAGCCTAATTAATAATAATTATTGTAAATAAAATTATAATTTAATTGACAGCGCGTTCTAATATTTTTTTGTTATATATTATGTATAAAGCAGTATTATTCGTTATATGTTAGTTACGTACTTCAAACGTTTATGTCCCGATCTCGAGCACAGCGCCGCATACCGATGTCATCTTCAGAATGGCAATATACCAGTCAGATGAATATCTCATTCACATTTTCCACTTTGACAAATCACATTCCATGTTGGAATGTCCTCGAACTCTTGATTTTTTTATGAGCAGCGTGTACTCTTTATCCACTTGTCAAAAATGATACACATATACGAGATCTTAAGCTGAATTTTGTAGGAATGTAGTAATTCGAATACAAAATATTTAAAAAAAATAGATTTTTTACGAACCGTTTTTTCAATTAACTACCTAAAAAATTCGCAAAAATGTCATCTGTTCGTGTCGACTTGATATTAAAAAATCTTTATTTTTTTTGTAATGAGTAGATAAATATATATTTTTTTTAACAATACGTTAATTTTATTTAAAATATCATAAGATCAATTTTTGGTGCGTCAACTTTTGAATTTTTAAAATAAAATAAATTATATTTGAATCCACGAAAATATTATTGTTTTAATGCCTAGCCGTGCTGATAGTATACCCATATTTGGGACCCCAAGTGTTTTCTCACTAATAATTATTGACCTTCACTGTCCGCAATTGCATAAAAATAATAAAAACAACAATATTCAACGGGTGCGATATTTTTTCTCGCTCGCATCCCGTACGATGTGTCGAGTGCGAGCGAAACGTATACTGGTGACACGTGCCGCGAGGATTTGGCGGTCAGTCTACCGGCGGCGCGTCCTCAGTCTGCAGCGGGACATAGCCGGGTGTGCGTTATTATGATAAATATTATATAGATGAAGGATCGGTTAAGATGAGATCGAAAATCTGGAATTTATCCTAAGAATATGTTGGTCGAAGAAGAAATTTAATTTTATTACTGTGGTAGGATTTTTTTTAAAGGCTTCGAACCGTTATTTTTCGGTTCGGTTTTAGTCCTCTAAATTTTCAAAAAATATAACAGTTCAGTTTTTGTTCCGGATAATTAGTTTAATGTTTTTGTATTAAAAATGTATAATAAACCGATATAAACCGTTATTTTTTTTCGGTCCAGCTTCGGTTTTTCATTTCGACAATTTTTGGTTTTCGATTTTCGATTGACTTTCCAATTCGAAGCTAAACTAAAAACCAGTTATTTCTTCCAATTGAACCTAACCAATATAAATCGATCTAATGATTTTGTGTTCTGTGGCAAAAATATATATTTTTTAGCAGAAAAACAGATTTAGACTTCTTTAGCATAGTTTCATCTGCCATTGCCAATGGTCTCCACTACTTTACACAGAGTTAGAACTTTAGATGGGTTAGAAATTTCGTCTGTAGTCACGAAACGTTGGAAAAAGTACACTTGGGATTGCCATTAAACATCGCCAAATGTCCTTTTGAGTGTGTTTTTTGTCGACAGTCAAAATGGCGGTGCGCAGACAGATTTTTCATAAAGCATTTTCCGTTTTCATATAGAATTTTTCGTGCGGAAATTTCCATCGCATGAAAAATTATCATCGCAAGTTTAGTTGTACAATGCAGACGAGCTCTTTATAATTTAAAATATCTGGAGATATTTTTAAATAAAAAATTCAGCACTCGTTGATATCGAACGAAAATCTTTAATTAAAGTTCTATGCATTGCGGTTTGACTACGGGCCGGAGATTGGTTAGCTCTGCGTAATGGCTGGCTAATTTTATTGGTAGCTGGCTTACCTGCCAAGGTATAGTTATAATCGGGAATTAATTATGCACGCATGTAACAATCAAGATCTTGATTTCAAGATAAGAAAGTATCGCACTAATTCAAAGCTTTGTAGTTAATAATTTTCGTTTCGGGTATTAAATCGCGGTACGACAATTATTTTACGGGATTGTCATCGTAATTTGTCGCTCTATACTTTATTTTGAATGGGCAACGATCTAAAAATCATCGCAAATCCGTAAAATTGGCACGTAATTGTCTCGTTTTGGCGGCATTACCATTGCGTGCCACGACAAATTTCGGCCCGGTCGACACGCGAGCCGCACCACCAAACGTGTTAATAAAATGAATGCCGGTAATCCCCGATATAATTCTTCGGCTAAATGTTATTAGAAAATAATATCAGAAGAAATTCACGAACCGGGTTAATGGCCAATCACGGCTCGAGTTGTGTTCTTCAATGTAGAAAACCACTTTTCTACCACATTAGCTCGACCGTCATCTCATAACGGATGAGTTAATATGGTGAGGGCGTCTCAGAACTCATTGTTCCGTATTTAAATTAATGATTCTGAAACGCAATAATCGCCAAGATCGCGCTATCAAAACGCTGATGATTTATTAGCTTTTCTTGATTTTTTTAAAAAAAAATGCTTATGACAAAGCCAAATGCAATGCTTCAGAATCTTTCATGTCATATAATATGTCATTAGACTATTTATTGATCGTCTTATAAGTGAGTGAGTTCATGTCTTTTCACGCGTGCGTAGTCGTAAAAATGTTGACGGTTATATATTTTCTTAATATTTATAATTAGACAGACTGGTCATCAAAAGCGCAATAATTTCGCCTTGCATTAGTGTATGCTTATAGATGAAAATACGTATTTTAGTGATCTAAATATACAAATATTCTAATCATTAAGTTCAAGTGATTTTTCGATACCTCTCATGTAAAATTGTTGAGGTTTTTTTTTATCATAATGATAATTTGAAGGTCTAATATCTGGTGTATAAGGTGGATGCTGTAGAACTTCTAAATCTCAACTCCTTGATTTTTTCTTGTATGATTCTTGTTACGTTGTCATGTTGCAGTATATATTTATTTATTAAAACTAATCATTTTTTTACAGTTTCGCCTTCAATCTTTTTAATTGAACAAAATCAAAATCATTTGAGCTGAATTGTTTGTCCAGATTTTAATAATCCAAAATATCCCACTGAACACAAGGAGGTATCTTTTTCAATGTTAAAGATGGTCGGGGGGTTAAGACTGGGACTTAATATAAAGAAATCTATTTTTTTTTATTATTTTTATTGGGTCGTTGTACAGCACCCACTTTTTATCACAGTAACAATCCTTCTCAGAAACGGATTAATCTCATACGTAGACAAGAGCGACGAACAAACGGTTATCCTTTGTTCCGGCGAACTGTTAGCGAAAGCTTTTGCGATATCCAAATTCTTTGTTTTTTTTATCGATCTTTTTTAGACAGCCAAAGTCTTGTGACAATTCCATTATGGTTTTGAAAGGGTTTGGATTCCACAAATGAATTTAAAAATGTATCATCTTGTTTTAGAGGTCTTTCTGATCTTAGTTTATAGTTTAATTATCTATCAACACTTTTAAGTTATACGGTATTTTTTAAGTTTTAAGACGTATCCATAAATTTCGCAGGTCTCGGTAGCTTCTTTTGGTTTCAATTCTTTATCGAATAAAAATAACATGAACAATTGTAAATGAATCTCCTCAATATCTGACCTTGACTTTTATGATTTTCACGGATTTTTTTTTTTGAGTCGTGAAGCGATTACATATTATTATATTTTTTTTATAAAAGATATTAATCCACTTTCCCTCATTTCTGAGGATCGTGACCATGT
>JAGXCT010037246.1:73491-99034 GCA_022495035.1 Philopotamus ludificatus | reverse complement strand
CCAAATTTTACCTGTTTACTCCACGATAATTTGTGAGAAACTGAAAAATTTTCATCACTTTTCGATTATTCGAATCGTATTTATAAATATTTTCGATTTATTATGCTTAAAATTGTTATGTTACACGAAAATTCACAAACATGCTTATTTTTGGAATATATTTGGTTATGATTTAAATTTTTAAATCAAAATATGATTCAACTTATATGGAAAAAGAAAAAAACGAAAATTATATTATTCACAAATTAAAAATGTCGTTGAAATGAATTCTGCGAAAAACAATCTCCTCTTCCAAATAAATTTGTTGCGCTAATTATCTTCTTGGGATGAAAACAATTTAGCTCCATTTCGCAAATTCCACTGGATATTCTTTGATAAAAACAATTATATTTATTTTTATCTGATTTTTTTTAAGTTTACAAATGATTTTTTACATTTTTAGAGGAATTTTGTCTTGTTTATACATTTTTTAGTAGTGACTATAATTTGAATAAAATAATACATAACCAAATTTTATAATAAATTCAAAGCAGATAAATTTTTAAAACTCAAACTATGTAGTATATATAAATATTAATAAATAAATTATGATTATATTTTTTTATGTGTATTTGAATATATGAGATTGTCTAGTATTATGCATACACGACTATGTATATTTTGATAGGATTCAAGAATAGAAAATCAGGATCAGGACCCTGCATAGATTTTCCATATATTTTGACCCTTCTTATTTCTTATCCGCAAAACCTACAATTGACAATAATATTATTTCGGTGTCAAATCCATTATGTAACACCTAGAAAATGGTTTTTTTTATATTTTTCGAAGATAAAATAGTGTAGACGTGAAATTTTTAAGCCGGAATTAGTCATCGTTAATTTGATGGAGTTTGAACCAGATTTACTGACCCTCGACATTGAATATCTCACACCACAACTAGTTTGCTTAATTAAGTAGGACAAGGTGCAGAACCGTTCACACGGATGAACAAGCAATTAAGTTTCGGGTACAGCGAACATTTTCCCCCACATACTTTTAGCTCCATCTATTGGATGGAGTGTGGAGAAAATAAATGCTATCGTATTAAAAAAAAAAGTATAGAAAGTCGCTAATAGAGAGGGATTTTACGACATTACCTCGCGGGATAGGAGAGGCATTAATGGATAAAAAATGTCTTGTGTTTGGTAACACGAGTTTATTTTTAAATTGATGTCGACTAAAAAAACACAGTAGTTGGGTCGGGAAATGTCAAGGGAGTATGGTGATTGAACGATTCGCTGTCTGAATTCGCAAATTAAGCCCTACTTGAGGCACTTTGGACGCGAAAAGGAGATACGTTTCGATTGGATCTCGTAGATGTCAATATGACTTGTGAAGGTAATAAATAAAAAGAGTCACACATATTTTAAATCCACGGTAATAAATTATGTAAGGAATATTACTTGAGATACTCAATGTACGAATGAAATTTATTAAAAAATATGTTAGTTTGCTCTGAGATTATTCATGTTTTAATGTCAACTGAGTTAGTTATAACAGTTATTTATTGTTACTGGAGTATTGCTTCAAGTATCGATTTCGACCTTCAATAATGACCATTATTTTTTGTGAGATGGGGTGTTTCAGCATTACGTTCGTGTTATGTAAGATTTTTTTGTGGGCAGGGTTCTGAAATAAATCAGAGCTCCGACACTATTTTATAATTAAGATAGTTGAATTGCTTAAATCTGTGATTATAAATCTAAACGTGGTCATTAAAAAATATTGGAAATAATAAGGCGGAGAATTGAGTTCGGAAAACTAATCAAAGTGTATTTTTTACTTAATTTTATAAAGCAAATTTTTTTAGATAACTTTCTAGTGGCTGAAATTTAAAATTAATGAAGGCGTGTTTACGAACAAGCAGAAGACCTTCGACAAAGACCCTCTCCGTCGTACGCGCAATAAATTATGCATGAACATTTGGAGGTTAAACTTTAAGTGGTCCAATTTCGGCGGCGTTGCCCTCTCGGCTGGCGGCTCGATGACAGCAATTTGGAATTCTGGTTGACGTCTGTTTGTTTGGTTTTCAGGTGCTGACCCTGGGGGTGCAGGTGCCGCAGTACCCGGCGCAGACGGCTCGCCTCCACCGCTTCACCATACTCCATCACTCACCATACAAAGCAGCATGGGACTGGCTCATCCTCATCCTGGTCATGTACACGGCCATCGTCACGCCTTATGTAGCCGCCTTCCAGCTAAACGAGCCAGACTTCGACAAGCGGAAAACCAAGAAGTTTGGCGAAGATCCCATCGTAGTCATCGATATGATAGGTGAGTGGAAAATTGATTTCTAGACAATTAATTTTTTATTGAACAGAAAAGTCTGTAATCAACCGGATAATTTGTTTTATTAAAAAATCCATAGATTTATCTTGTTCTTTAGTACTCAACCGAAAAGAAAATATTTGAATGAACAAAACGTTGTAACAGTTACAGCCGATAAACGCGCGTAGTATCGGCTGACGCAAATCTGGGTGTCCCGCGCGTACACAAAAAATCGATGACGCAAAATCTGCGTCTCCCGTCGTGCCCGGAATTCACGTTTTCCAGATATTTGAAAAATTTAAAATTCAAATAAATTTATAAACATATTTATTTAAATGCTTAAGATGAATATAATATAAATGATAACTTTTAAGCGATCCGTCACGGGCGGTTCGAAATCAACGGCTCTGGCCGATGGGGTATATTCTAGAACTCAATGAAAAGATTCTTCCAAATTAATTAATTGAAATAATTTAGAATGCAATATATAAATAACTTGAAATATTCTCGAGATTATCTTAAATAATTCGACCATAATCTCAATCTGTAAGTGTTTGAAGTGAGTGAGAACTGCTAAATACTATCTAAATCACTTTCTCGTGCGGCCCTTCGAAGATTTGAAATTTTAACTTTTAAAATTCTAGTATTTAGTTAATAGAAATAGTATTTCTTTATTAACCTAGCCGTGTAGAAGGGGTCTATTTAGGACCGCAAGTGTTGATTTTTCTCGAATAATTCTTTTAACATTTTCCACTCTGTGGAAAGAGTGGAAAAGGACCAGACGAATCGCCCTAAAAGATTTTTTAGCAAAAAAAAGTGCCTTTTATTGAATAGGATATCAGATCAAACCCTATAGATGTTTCTTATTCATTTTACTAATCATTTTTTTTTATATACTTAAAATAAATTAATGAGAGTAGAACGAGATTCGACCAAAAATGGTCAGAATGGAAAGGAAATTTTTTTTTATCTGTCTAAAAAAGTCTAAAAAAATAAATATTATAAGTAATCATTGATCTTTATTGTCCACAATTGCCACAATACATACTCGCTTCTGTAGCCACGTTTTGTAGTCAATGTTTTTCTCGCTCGCATCCAGTACGATGTGCTTCTAGCGATTGAAACGTATACTAGTGACACGTGCCGCGAGAATTTGGCAGTCTAATCAGTCTGATTAGGTCTACTGACGGCATTTCCTCAGTCTGCGGCGGGATATCGTCGGGTGGTGCGTGTCTTTTACGCGTCATATTAATTACTAGAAAAATCCAAAACATCGACCAAATTTTGAAGCATATGAATAACTATAATTATTCTTCGAATAATCTATTTCTTAGGAAAATATCATCAATATGACTTAACATAGACTTGAAATGCTTGGGGTCTATTTTCCAATATAAATAGACCCCATTCAGACTACACGGATGGTTTTAAGCCGCCACGACAGACCGGTTAATAAGTGTTTTATTTCTGTATTTTTTATACGAAGTTTATTTTGTTAATATTGAGATACATTGAGTTTATTATTCTGTGTTTGTATTCTCATAAGTTTCTTACATGCGGCCCGCGCAACATTTTTAAATTGGTGGCTGGTCCGTTGTTAAAAAAGGTTGCTCATTCCTGATCTAAATCAACTAGGCAGATCACATAATCCGATAACGGATGGAGCACTTTTAATAATATATAAATTTTTTAACCAAAAATTGAGAAAAAATGCACCAACAACTTCGTGTATGTATTGTTAACGACCATCTGATGTCATGATGGTTTCGATTTTTTTAAGATGAAATCTTTGCGATAATGCTTTAACCCTTTTAGCCCGGTGTTCCAATATTGAAACATTTTTTTTATCACCATTCCAATATCCATTGACGAATATAAATTGAGATTGCAGCTGTCGATAGCCGACAAGCCTGAGAAAAGCGTCTGGTGCATCTGGCAAGATGGATTCATTAGAATCTAGAGTTATTATGAAGAAATCAACGATATGCGACATGTGGTTTTTCCACAGACTACTCTCTAAATAAGGAATGAATGACAATAACTGCATATCCTACCATTTTTTACATGTTTTATGGAATTCGAGAATTTTTAATTACTAAATAAATAAAATAAAGCAAATAATTCAGATATATATATCGGTTGATAAATTCGTTATTGCTATATATAATCATTATTATCTAATAAGATAATAAACTAGTGTCGACTACGCCACTTATGATATTGCAAATATTACGATATTCAATATCAATGATGAGTAAGTAATATACCAATATCCATAATTAGATTATCAAATTCCCTCACGTACATTCCTCGGACGATCATATTCCGGGAATAATTTGGCATTGCAATAATGTGAGCAATATCTGTGCAAATGTTATAAGGTATGAGAAGTTTAGATGTCGCATTTTGTTGAGACGAGACACTTGTTCCTGACGTATCTTGACATTGATTGCCATATTGGATGCTTATTTTATTGTTGGCTGTCACATTGATTTCGCGTTCGACTTATTTTTTTTACCGGTTCCCGAAAAAGAAAAAAATAATAGAGATAAAATTAGTATTTTTTTTATGAAAACTCGTATGTTATTGTGAATAATTCAATATATTTTTTTTTGTAATCTTAATAATGACAGTTAATAATCAATATTTACGTAGTTACTGCGTCCGAGGACGCGTATAATTAATACTCTCGCAAAATTATTACATATTAAAAGTCATTATTATTTAGCTAGTTTTGGGTACGGAACTATTAGACATTAAGTATTATGATATAGAATTCATAACAATGGATCTCGCATGGAGTAGTTACAGTCATAATCACTTACCGTGACCGTACTGCGTTGCTAGACTAATATTTGTTCGTCGTTAGGGGGTTAGCTTAGTACAGACCAAGCGAGCATGCATAGGAAATTCAGATACGAGTTTAAAATCTTTCATTAAAAACTGCAGTTTTCTGTAAGCTACAAAGCTTAACGAAAAGTTTATATTTGCAATGAATCTTTTACAGAGAGGCCTTAATTATTGTCGGACCTTTTTTAATTCCGCGTTACAACGTTTTTATTCTTAATGAGACAATCTACGAAATTATTAAGAGACAGACTATTTCCACTTCCGTGTCAGGAAATATTATATATAGTCGACATGAAATAAGAATAATCTTTTTGTATTTTATACTTTTAATTCGCTCTGTTTGAGTATGAACCTTATTTACGCTTTTATATATTGTTATGGTGACGTGATATTTGCTCAGAGATATTTTAATGCAGCATTCGTTGCATACTCTCGTGGAATAATTTAATTCTCTTTGACGTTATATGTCCGGTGTGGTTGTTTTATAAACACGTCCATTTTGTGGGACATAATGCTCAACCCTCTGAGAATTATATTCGTTTTATTTTATGCAATTTAATTTCTATATCATATTTAAGCTAATTAAATGCTCTAATCTCAAAAATTGCACTGTATTTGTTATAGCTAAATGAAAAAAATATGCTAAATATTATTTATTTATTATTATTTTATTCTATTAAATTTATTTTGTATTATTTTTATGTGCTGCCATCTCTTGGGATGCTCTTTTTAAAATATACGTAGACTCATTTAAGATTTTTTCTATTGTTTGTCCGTTTTCATACAATTTGCAAAAAATTAGCTAATACAGTTAGCCCCCATATAACGTCGAGATAGGTGCCACGTTATAGAGGGGACGTTATAGGGGGGTAATTTTATTTTTTGATTTGAAGGAGATCAGTGCAACAAACATTTTAATTTTTCTTTTCTTTTACAATTATACTTGTTTACCAGCGCAAATGACTTGATTCGCGCGATAAGCGAATGTTATAAAATTATGAAATATTTTTATGAAAATTCTATTTATCGTTTTAAAATATGTACGTTATAGGGGGGTTTGACGTTATAGAAAAAAACTGTTGCAAACGTTATAGGAGGGGACGTTATAGGAGGGTTTATTGTACATATTTAGCAATAAGATTATTTTGTTTAAGGTCATGGTGGGTCGATACCAGTCGCGTCGTCCGAAGGGGGGTTATTTATAATGAAAAATAGACCTCAAGAATTTCAAATCAAGATATTGATAAAATCTTCCTTAACTCTTTGACTGCGGGGCATCGATTTTTCGACGCTATCACTTTAGTACCAAGAAATTATTAGGGAGAATTGTATTATCACTATACTTGGTAGAAATATGTTTGTACGCATATTGATTTTTTTATCAAGAAAACATCAAAAGCTAAGTTGACGTGAAAATCTTCAGAAAGCTGGATGTCATGAATTTTGCATATTTTTAAATTCTAATAAAATGAAAACCAACAGTATTTTAAATATAAAAAAAAATACAAAATACATTGTACCATACTGACTTATCTAAAAAAAAGGGGTGGTACGTAATCAGGTTGCGCGATATCCGTAATAATAATGACTCATACCTTGAGCGTCCAAAATCCGACGCCCCCGCTTTTTCGCACATAACACGAGCGTCGAAAAATCGACGACCCGCAGTCAAAGGGTTAATATATTTTAAAAAAATGGATTATTCTACGAATAAATATCATTCATGATATCGTTCATACTTTCGATTTTTCTACTAATCAATATGACGCGTAAATTACATGCACACTCGGTGATGTCCCGCCTCAGACTAAGATCACGCAGCCGACTACAACGATCGCCGAATTTCCGCGGCACGTGTTAACTAGTCCCTTTCACTCACACTTGGAACATCGTATCAGATGCAAGTAAGAAAAAACATCTCCCCCGTGACTTCAGAAGCTAGTATTGTTGTTTTTATATTTTTTTCGCAATTGCGGACAATAAATTTCAATGGTTACGTATAATATTTATTCTTTAGATTTCTTCTGAAAAATACAAAAAGTTGTGATATGTAGAATTTATATTAACCGATCTGTCACGGCGGCTCGAAATCGACGGCGTCGCCCGTTGGGGTCTATTTACTATGGAAAATAGACCTTAAGCATATGGTCGATATTTTGGATTTTTTTACTAATCAATATGACGCGTAAATTAGACGCACACTCGGCGATGTCCCGCCACAGACTAATGTCACGCAGCCGATTACAACGACTGCTGAATTCTCGCGGCACGTGGCAATAATACGTTTTCGCTCGCCAGGTCATTTCAATTTCAGACAATAAAGGACAATGATTATTTATACTTATTCTTTAGACAAATACAACATGTGTGAAATATGTAGGATTTATATTAAAAGAGTTATTCGAGAAAAATCAAAAACATGGGGTCCCAAATATACCCCGTCGACACAGCTAGGTTAAGAACGCGAAAGTAAGGGCATTAAAAGTGGGAGTTTAAATTGAAGGATGTTCAAATCTTGTCATTTTTCATGATTTTAATATTTGCGTCGGGAATTTTTGATTAATGAAATTAATTTTAATATAGTTTTTTTTTATATAAAATACTTAACATGTTGTTATAGGTAAAATCATTATAGCTAAATCCGTTTTTCCGAGCTCGTTCAATGAATTTATGCTTAACGTCAAATGCAAACGTTTTCATAATAATTTATCAAAACAAGCTTTCCATCAGCTGCATTCCTGGCTCCATTCTTCATTCTTTTATGGAAATATATTCCAAGGATGACATTCTCTCATCATATTCTATTTTAGATATACACGTTATATAAATATGATGGAAATGAATCCATGCGATATCTAAATATCCAGTGGCGCGACTAATGTATTTGTGTATTCAATGTCTTTTTTTCTTGTTCTCTTTCAAATAGGAGTAATTGTTTGGCAAATGTTCAACTTTTACGGTCACATTTCTTTGTCTGAAACAAAGAAGGCTTTAGACTATTACACACGTACACTATCCAAATACATTGAGGATACCGAACAAAAAAAACTTGGAAGGTCGTCGATATCGAATAAATTTTAGAACACGTCGAGGGTTGAACGCTCTATGCGCGAGTTGCGCATATAACTTTAATCCTTTGTGCTGTCAAAACATTTATTATGGCATTAGCGAAATTCGTCAGCATAATTTGCACATTCATTTGGAAAATTCGAATTTGATCATAATCCACAATGGATAACAATATACGTCGACGGCGGTGGAAAACGATTAACATATTAAAATTTCAATTAAAAAGTTTAATTGATTTTCTCTAATTAATTTTCTTGATCCGAACCTGTTTAAAGCAGAATGATTAATGTTTTTATTCGATTGAATAACTTTCTTCGACGAATATATTCGAAAGCTCGAGCGTGATTTGATTAATAACACTGCAGTCGCGGATCGACATTGTGTCGCCACATTCTCAGTTCGTATCTAGACATTGTGTCGCCAAAATTATTATTATTATGCTATACTTATTATCTGAATCATTTATTATATTTTATTAATACCGTATATAATAATTTACCACATAGAGCTTCCCATAAATACAAGCTGGCTTTATCATGAAAATGAGTGGAAAAGGTTAATTTATGAGAAACGGGGCTTGACAAAAACATATGCGGATTTTTTTTATTTTAACTGGGTGTATAAATACAATTGTACATAGTTTTTATCATTTTGGTCCTTGATGCACCTCAAAATTGGATGCTTACTTTAACCGTGACTGTCAAAATGGTTGCACCTGTTTTAATGTGCTCGGGGATTTTATTATATGTGAAAAAAATGGAAAATATGGAAGAATTTTTCGACAAAAATAATACCGCTATAATACCTAGCCTTCTTATTCGTCAGACATGGGACGGAACGATTCCTTTCCATTCCAAAATATTCACCCAGATAAAGGTTATATAATAATTTTAAAAATGCCGAAGTGGTGGATCTTAAAATTTACATTCATCCTCTGGCCAGTCTAAAATAAATATAAAGAATTCCTAGAAATCTTTTACTATACAGTAAACCCCTCTATAGCGTCAAGATAGGTTCCACGTTATAGAGTGGGACGTTATAGGGGGTAAAGGTTTTTCAATTTTATTTTTTGATTTGAAAGAAATCAGTAAATCAAACATTTTCATGTTTCTTTTTTTTACATTTTTACGTGTTTACGTTTTGTGCAAATGACTCAGCCGATGAGCGATATTTTTTCGTATTTTGGCTGACGTAATCTTCCCGCAACTTGCGGGCAGGAAAGATCATTATATATAAAATATTTTTATCAAAACTCTAATTAGCGTTTAAAAAAATGTACATTATAGGGGGGAACGACGTTATAGAAAAAAACTGCCGCAAACGTTATAGGGGGGTTTACTGTATTTCTTTACTCAATTGCGGTTAATGTGCGGTCAATCGAAACAATTTTTTGTTACCTACAAACCATGACGTTGGTTTTGCCAATACTGAGGAGATAAAAACAGAATCGTTGAAGGAGGATTAGAATAATGAATAAATAATGAATTTTTGAAAAAAAAACGCAAATTTCACTATTTTTTTTTATTAAACCATGTATAAAACTTTTAGATAACTTTATTATTTATTTATTTAAATTTTTAGATAATTTTAAATTTATAACCAGTGTTGTGCCTTGTAGGTAACATGCCTACTATTTGGATAATCTAAGTTAACCGCGACTGAGTTGAAAATTAATAGTCGGATAGGTGTCCGACGAAAACTATGAGTTCATGAAATACTTTATAACACTGGGCCTCACACTTTATAATACTGGGGTATGTAAGTGGAAGAGACTCATTACTTCCACATGTTTTATAAAAACATTAATATTTATGTAGGTAGTTTGGCGCGTTGGAATTAATTAATTTAATGACATCTATCCTTCGTTGAATCCATATTTATAAAACAAATAATATAAATTTCAATCCAACTGAAATACTATTAAAATTAACCAGTGACGTGGTTTGACACTGAGGGGAATATTAGTGTGAGAGACTCATTCCTCTTGCATATTTAGAATCTTTATCGAATCTTTATATGGATGAATGGCGCTTTGGAATCTTTCTGTTATGCCATTCATCCATCGTAGTCAAATAAAATAAATAAATAAATATGGCGGATTTCTATAGCACGGTATCTATCTCAGCGCTATAGTAGGGTCGACTGAAGACTACTATTGTACGGGATTTCAATACTGTTACATTTCAACATGGTTTGGGATTAAGGAACATTTTCATCAGATTTTCTATAATATGTTTTGAAACTTTAGAAAATCTCCATACATCATGGAATGCCAAGAGAGGTTTTAAGAGCAATTTTTATTCCGTGTAAGATTTACCTAGATGAACTTTAATAACGATAACTGCTTAGGTAATACGAGTAAATTTATAAAAAAATGTTTTATACAGAGAAAATATCTGAAAATAACATATCTTTGAAGAATGTGGCCAAAGAAAGCTTAGACGTTGAGAATTTAAGGTATGTATTTTCAGATGCGTTATATTTTAATTTTTTTTTTCAGTGGACGTCACTTTTATCGTGGACATCCTGATCAACTTTCGCACGACGTACGTGAACGGCTGCGATGAGATAGTCTCGCATCCGTACCGGATCGCCATGCACTACCTGAGGGGCTGGTTCCTCATCGACCTGGTGGCCGCCATACCCTTCGACTTGCTGCTCTTCGGCACCGACACTGATGAGGTGGGCATTCGACTTTGTAACGCAGACTCCCGCCGAATCCGATCACATCCTCCGCTCCCTACGATCCGGAAACTTGCAAAAATCCCCGCCTCTCACTCTCCCCTGGAATAATAATAACAATAAAATGTATTCGTGCGGCTAAACAATATTTTGGCATACGAATGTATTTCAACTAGGTGCTCGGACCACCCCGTTTGCAATCCGATGCCAACATTTTCGTTTCTTGCCAACAAAAATTGTTATCTGACACGGTACGGTGTCCTTTTTCGCAGTTATTTTGGCTGGAAATTGTTTCGGGTTGCCATTTGACCCCGTTTTAATACAGTTTTCATTCTTATTCGGGTCAGTATTGTGTGTTTATTTGGAGTACACAAAGAGTTGGATGCTTTATACCGCGTGTGTGTGTGTAGTCGGTAAATATGGGACGCCTTTTTAAATTTTTAATACTAGGAAATTTCACGTGTAGCGCTATATTACATTCATTATGATTAATTATATTTTAATTGTTCCGTAAGAACACTTTACGTGCGTTCACATGCAAAAATTTCCAGCAAATTTGACACGGCCGGGGGATTGTCCGAAATTTGCCGAAAGAATTTAAACAAGGGGTGACTTAATGCCTCCCGGCGGAAATAATTTTTCCGGCTTTGTTCACCGCGCGGTATCAAATTTAATCTCGTCTCCTTATAATAATATTATATTGCTTAATTTGATACGTACAAGTGTTCGTTAAATATATTCCTTTCATCCCGGTATAATCCTCACGCTTTTAAAATATGTCAATTTTTTTTCAGGATCTGTTTGTATATTCCACCTTTTCTCCATTGGTATTCGGATTGATCAATGTTTTTTTTATTGTGCTCTCCAGGGGTTGATCAATCTGAGGCGCCATGGTTTGCAACCACTTTGACTCCATTTTATGTTTCAGTGCTGAGATGAAGGCTCGCATTATTGGAAGTAGTGGCAGCACGTCTGCCACCCCCGATTTTTTTTCATTTTTATATTTTTATAACCCCCTGTTTTTCCACACTCCACACCCCAACTAAATGTTTTTTCGTAGACATTCAGATGTTTTGTTCTGCTTTCCACAGTTGGGCATGGAGAACGACGAGGTATTTTTAAGATTGGATTAATTTAATTTAATTTTTATTTTGGTTTCTTCTTTATTTTGATTCCTTTATTTTGCATATCACACGCAGATTATAGTTTGTATTTGGGATGTTACGTTTATCGACGAAATAATTATTAAAAACAAAATAAAAACCTAAAAAAAAGAGTAAAGACCTCCTCGTCCAAGTATTATAATACAATTTGAATTAGATGTTAATTATTTATATTTATGATGGAGCGATTTATATTTTCAACAAAAACATTGCTAGCGTGTTCGCGAACTCAGACGTAGCGTGCTCGCGATATTATATAATTCAAAATTGCACGATGTCATTGCACGTTTTTTCTAACATATTAATATAATATACATATATTTTTAATTATATACAAATTTATATTAAGCCAATAATATATTATATACCTGAAATGAGCATAAAAATCCCATCACATTATCATTTGGCCTCGACACGCGATATTTATTATCCGATTTACCTCAGATTATTTTTCAGAGGGGTCGAAGATCTGAAGCTGGATGTATCCGGTCTGGTATCTCGGTATTTTTCGTATCGTATATTTATATAAGATACAATAATATGTATGGAACGTGTAAAGTTGGTTCAACCCTACGAATAGCCAACCAATACGAATAGCTTTCGGAAAGTGCTACGAAATCACAAAACTCTTTTGCCAGAGAGAGCCCCTTAATTAAGGTCAACGCCTAAGGGTTAGACGAGGGGCTCTAATTAGATTTATATTGAACTAGGTATGTAAGGGGTCAACATATATTAGAAACTTCTGTTTCCAGAATTCCTAAGAGGTTGTGGACGTGATATGATATATTAAATTAAATATAATACAAGGGTGAATCAAAAATTTCGCGACAATGTGGCTATATTATATTCAAACTATAGAGAATATAGATATATTTTTATATTCAATATACTAAAACAAATTATGTCCTTGCCCCAATGATCACCTGGACGTAACAACGATATCGGTTCTTCATCCTAAACGTATGTTAACATTTTTTATAACATTATACAATTCGAATATTGTTTCGAGTTAAAGAAATATATATCCCTTTTCCCAGAATTGCTGATGCAATTTGACATTTAAAAATGCCAATTGAGTCACGACAAATATTTGTGCTATTTATGATGACATATTGGATGTCAGGAAATCGCAACGTTGGTTTAAAAAAATAGATTTGGAAAATGAGCTTTGAAGTAGACGACTCCTGTCCTCATGTGGCTGAGTTAACGCGACAAAAAATTAACGACATTGGTTGGGACACTTTATTGCATACCACCATATTCCTCAGATCTGTCACCTTCGGATTACCATCTCACCATTGCGGTCGATGAAACGTTTTTTGAAAGACTAAATATTTAAAACCACGAATTAAATAGAATTGGCCCTTTCTGGGTATTTTGATTCAAAGCTCTGAGAATTTTATAAAAAAAATATTAATGATGATCTCTAAATCCATTTATACACGTTATACTTGGTCCATCAATCAAGAATGATAGTTATCCGACATGAAGCTCTCTGCTTATAAACCTACTTAATTTATCTCAATAGATGACAGTTCGATGTAGCAAGATAATTGAAAGATTGTTTAGAGATTGTAAATATTGTATTGTATATTTTATATTTATGAGATGCTTACTAGCTGAACTGATGCATAAACTACGGTTAAAATGCGGAAGTCTGCAATACAATTGAAAACAACCCTACAACAAAGATTCATCACAACAAGTGATGCATTCTTGGCTCGTTGCTCGGCTAAAAAAAGAAAACTTCTAGATATATACCGCATGCGTATTGAAAATATAAGAAAATTACGCAATGTATTACCAAAAAGAAATCGCGTATGTTTTAATCAATATCTCTTGAATTATAAGTTCGCTTCATTCAAGTGAATTCTTCATAAATATCTTTTTTAAATGAATTATTCTAAGAATAAAAATAATTATTCTACTTAACTCTTACTCTTACTAATCAATATGACGCGTAAATGACCTGGGCGATGTCTCGCCGCAAACTGAGCAATCGGTACATCGTACCGGATGTGAGCGAAAAAAAACATCGCGCCCATAGCAACAGAAGCGAATATTGTTTTTTTTTTTTTTTTAGACTTTTTTTAGTCAAATGACAAGAAACATGAGTATATTCGAGAAAATTCAAAAATTTGGGGCACACCTTAAAAATAATACGGATTATATATTAACTGGGAAGGCAATCGAAAAGTTTCAGGATTGATGATAAGTAGTTGTAAGTTATATTCAGCAGCCATGGTGCGGAAATATTTGACTCACCCTCGCACATGCATACATATTTTAAATGGCGTGACTAGTTTTTGACAGAGAATATATTATTCTGACTTCCAATTTTTTATTACATGTGACACGAATGTTTTTTGTTGTTGTTTTACTTCTTTGTTCTGCGACACAACGATATTATTTAATTGGGATGCATTTTTTTTAACGACTCCCCGGGTTTTTCGTCGATGATCGGTCTTTTTCTTGTGTTTAACAATCGGTTGTGTTTTCCACGTCTTGCAACCGGTCCACGGATCAATATGTTTCTTAAGTGTGTAGTGTGAGTATTTAGTGTTGGACGTAACATCCCATGCACATGTGTGATTGTATTCAGCGCAGGTTGCCAGCACTAGAGCACATTATGGCTTGGAAGGCTTCCTCGGGGATTGGAACCCAGGTCACTCGGCTGCCAGGACCTGATGCATACGAGGCGCTTCAACATTGTATTTTTACGCTTATTTACAATCAGTCATGTCATCAATCCACCATCCTTGTTAAATCGAAAATCCATATTCCCCCCACCAAAAAAACCAAATCGCAATCCATCAAGGTACAGGAATTATGTGATTAAATTAAAATTTTACATAAATAATACTGTGAATATAATAACAAAAATACGATTAAAATCTATATATGTCATATATATAAAATATAAAAACTAAATTAAAACATAAATAAATCATAGATCTAAAAAAGATATTTTATGTATTAACAGCATATTTACAGGAATTAAATCTCAAAGGTAATTGGCTATTGATTTTATTCATTGGGTTTATTTAAAAATATGCATTTTTGCTTCATATTGACATCATTATGATTCGATGCATAAAATATACAGTTTGTTGTGTGTTTTGTGCAATTATTCTCATATCTTATAATCTTCAAATTTATTATTTATTTTATATATTATTATGATATCGCTCTAGACATCGTCGAATTGTCTCTCTAAAATATTCGTTCGCCATATGGCCGATGTCTAGTCATCATCCGATCGCTTTCGTTTATCATTTTATTTGCATCCCGTGATTTTATCCACAATCCTCACTGTCCTTCAGATTGATCTTGTTATCCCGATATATGACACAGTACACAGACGCTTAGTTTTTTATTTGATAAGGCTCACTGAGAGGATCTAAGGCCGCAACTTTTGCAGGTAGGGCGCATTGCAAGCTGCGTCCGAAGCCCTTAATGCATGAGCAGCATCAGTGCCATATTTTAGTATATAGTCTTTGATAACTTAGAAGGTGACATTACATCTTCAATACATTATATAATAAATAAATAAAACACTACAGCACGAATACAATATTTGGGCCAGATACCAGCACCAGCTCCAACACAGATCTATGACGGTGTTATTATTAATTAAAAATGTGATGTAATTTAATTCAAATAATTATAATTTGGACATAAATCACAGTGAAATCATTATTTTTTAAAATTACTCATAATCATATTTTTTTAGGAAACATTAGATTGTTTTCATATTCGAGAAAATATTAAAATAGATTTAATTTGAACGAATAATCATTACCGTCCCCCAAAAAGGTTTTTGCGTATTTTATTAATCATTCTGAATATATATATTCATATTATATATACACAAGTGTGATAAAATAATTAAAAAATATATTGGCACTTATATATAATTAATTATATATCATTTTTATATGAAGAGCATGCCGAACAACAAAACACATAGTAGTCCATCATAAAATTAGATTATTTAGCAAAGTATTAGTAAAATTTAGTTTTTATTATAAAAATAATATTAATCATAATGCTCTGTGATGGCAATTGATTTGTTTTTAGATCATAAGGCTGAAATATAATTAAAAAAAAAGCTTTTTTGGGGATTATTTAAATATATTAATATAAACAATGGGATTTTTTTTTATATTTTTATGGAGCAATTAAAATACACATGATACATAAAATTACTACAAATTATTTGATTTGTGAAGTATAAGCTAGTAATTATTTATACGATTAAAAGCTTTTTATACTTGAATCCAGCACGATTTATCCTACATAATCATTTAATAACGCTTTAATATTTTCTTTTTGATTCCTGTTAATTTTTGTTTCGATTCAGTTGTCATACACGTTCATGTAGTTAATGTCACATTTTACGTTTAAGTTCAGTTAACATGATTTTTCGAGATGATTATTTTCGAGAAATTGTAGCTTGCTAAGTATTGACAATTATTTCATTATTATTAATATTTGGGTTGAATATATAATGTTTAAACATTCGAAAATCGAAAATCTTAGGATTTAGCAATCTTTTACATAGAGGCGTTCACCATTTTGAAAATTGTACATATTTTCAAATGCAAAAAAATAGTGTATCAATGAAAACGTCTATCTATGCAAAATGGTGGACGAATTTAATATTTTTAACAATATCATTATTCTAAATATTAATACAATATACATAGAAGCATTTATTCAATTAAATGCGAAGATGATTTTTTTATTCTTCAAATACTATTTTTTATTATTATGATGTATTCATAATTTTATAACCACAATGCTCATTGAAAATTAAATTACGTTCCGATCAAATAATCATTCGATGCATCAATTATACATAATGTGGAAAAATTTGACAATACTAAAATCACTGGATTCATTTAATTTTACGAGCTTAATTATTTTAAAAGTTGTATTTAGAGCTTACTAATCTAGTGATATTGATATTATTTTATAACCACCACATTTTGCACAATTGATACAATTAAATTTAATGTCTAATTGTTATTAACGCGATATATTTTGTATGGAAGCGTGTTAAATATGAACATTTATAATTAGTAATAATTGGACATGGATTTAAGTATAGTTTATAGTATGCGTGGGTTTAATATTATGTCATAATTAAATTAATTAATTAATGAACAGCCCGAAATAGCGAGTCGCATTAATGATTATCGTGAAATGATTTTAAATTACAAGCCGTTTCGGTTTAGTGGGCAATACTCGATTATTCATCATCTGTACAGTCCTGTCTGTATAAATGATGAAAATTTGTCGCCGAGGTGTGACGTCACATTTCAAAATGGCGGATGGCTCAGGGCAGCCAATCGAAGCGCGTCGCATCTCGGTATCGATGTTTTCTTGATTTTCTCACGTATGGCACACTGACGTCAGATGGCTCTGCGTAAAATAATATTGTTGATGAGTACGTGGGTCACATTTTTTGAATTGAACACGCGGCCTAGATTATATATAATTCGCAAGCCGTCCGACCGGATAGCTTTCACAGCTTGGGTTTTCGAGGCTTTCGCTGATATTGCAGTTAACATCTCTATAAATACACATGCAGGATAATAGTGTTTAAGATAGATGTAAGGAGGTCGGTTGTCTCCGTCTTTGCAGACGACCACGCTCATCGGGCTGCTGAAGACGGCGCGCCTGCTGCGGCTGGTGAGGGTCGCCCGCAAGATCGACCGTTACTCCGAATATGGTACTGCGGTCCTGCTGCTGCTCATGGCGACCTTCGTGCTGATAGCTCACTGGCTGGCCTGCATATGGTTAGTCGCCACTACATTATATCTACAAGTTGAATATAAGCGGTCTGGTTCGTGGGTCAGAGCCGTCTCGCATGTGAGAGTGATCCCCTATGATCTATACAAAATTTGACCATTGATACAGAACGATTCATACGAAAATAAAAATAAAATTAAAAAAATACAACAAATCTAAGCACGTAAATTTACGTTAACACATTAACATCCGCAGGCTTTGGTATTAAATAAAATCATAATAATAAAATTAATAAGTTTTTTTGTTTATTTAATTGTTTGACAACATTTGGGAAGGTAATTTCTTGATATTAATACACTAAACTCTTTTTTTACACCGTTTTTAAATAACACGATCCACTCAAAAAAGTGTAAGCTTATGTTAGAACGAATTATTTGTTCTAACACGATTCCAGAAACAAACAAAAAAAATCATTCAAAAAAAATTTCAATGAATTCCATCAGTTTTTTACACGGTTTTTTGGCGGAAGTTTTCTGCGAAGTGTAAAAAAAGGTTTGGCTGTATTTTAAATTAGCTTTATTTTATTCAGAAATGATCTTTAAGATGTCCTAAATTATTCTAAAATCTGTGAAAATTTCTAGAAATAAAATTTGTAATCAAAAAATTCTCAAGATATTCAGCGATACATGATTTTCCAACGGTAATAATGTTAAATAAATATATTTTTTATCTTAAATTATATTTTAACGCATATTTATTGCTGGAAATATACTACAGTAAACCCCTCTATAACGTACATTCCTATAACGTCCCCCCCTATAACGTTTGCGGCAGTATTTTCCTATAACGTCAAACCCCCCCCTATAACGTACATATTTTAAAACGCTAAATATAATTTTCATAAAAATATTTTGCGAAATTAACTTTTCAATAAAATGTCGTGTTGATCTTACCCTGCCCGCAAGTTGCAGGAAGATTACGTCAGTCAAAATACGAAAGGATATCGCTCATCGCGCGAGTCAAGTCATTTGCGCTGGTAAACAAGTAAAAATGTAAAAAAAAAAAATTAAAATGTTTGATGCACTGATCTCCTTCAAATCAAAAAATAAAATTACCACCCTATAACGTCCCCCCTTATAACGTGGAACCTATCTTGACGTTATTTGGGGGCTTACTGTATTATTTCCGAATATAGAATGGATTTGATTCAATCTTAGAACTAGTATCTTGAGGGTCTTCCGGGTTTTTCATGATTGTTTCATCGTAGTTTCATGATCTTCCCGTTGTGGTCCTCATCATTTTTAAAACTTTGACTCATAAATCAACCCTCATATAGCGCTCTTTGCTATAGAGCGTGTGTGACAGTTCCTCTTATAGCGCTCACTGCTATAGAGCGTGTGCGACAGTTCTTCTTATAGGGCTCTCTTTAAGATCATAAGAACTAGGTAATTTAAAATACCGAAATGCAAAAATGTTCACAATATTAAATTCGTTGAATTTATAAAATACAATTAAAAAATACTTCAAATTTCTTAGTCCTCTATAGGGCGGGATTATATTGCGTTGTCCCTACCTTGGTGCTATAGAAGGGTTAACTGTATATATAAAAATAATTTATTTATTTTATTGGGGGTTGGTATAGTGTTAATTCTTTTTTAATATTTTTATCAAGAAAATAACTTCGGTTTTATTTCTAGTATATGGTCAATACTTGAATCATTCTGTATGGATTTAAAAGTGTATAGAATAAAATGCTTGTGAATGGGTAATTAATTCAAAAAATTTAAGAATAAAAATATATTTTTTCAAAGATCCATTGTTCATTCACAAAAGCTTTACTTTATATTTAATAAAGAAACGTTAATGTTACATCACATGCGAAACGGTAAAACACCATCTGAAATATGAAATATGTGTCCTAATTTATTTTAAAAAAATCAGAATAAATTCTGAACATACACAATTCACATAACACAATGGTCGATCGAATTCTTAACTATAGCGTAATTCTTATAGGCTTTATTTACACTTTATATTGATATCTTTAATACATTCTGTAGCTTTAGATGAGAGTAATCGAGGCTGAAGTAATTGCACTATTAATCGCTTTTTATCATTTGAATCGTAGAACATTCCAAATTGCATTGCCTTATTTATTACAAAATATCATTTTAAAACTGATGTATTTTTTATTATCAATTATTTAATGCTTATTTCAGCATGGTGCTTTATATAAGAAATTAATATATAGCCACTTGATATAAATACAGTCAACCCTTCTATAGCGTTCACTTCTATAGCGTTTTTTTCTATAGCGTTTGCGGCGGTTTTTTGTATAGCGTTCCCTCGGCAGGAACGTCATTAAAAATATAAAAATATAAAAATGGGTGAAATGTTTGATTTGCTTCAAATCGCAAAGAAAGTTAAAAAAAACCTAACCCCAAATTTTGTATAGGTGTCTTACTTTCTAAAGCGTTTTTTTTCTATAGCGTGGTCCCTATCTGAACGTTATAGAAGGGTTGACTGTATTGATATTTGATAACGTGTGTTGAATTAAAGAAGATATATCTCGTCAAAATAAATTGCATATCGAGTTCTAAAATATATTTAAATATGTTATATACTCTTGAAACGATTCTACACTATTATTGATTATGATAATTAGCATTGCCGATCGATTTCGACTAATTTTGCTCATTTGTTGTGCTCACTAGGTACGCTATAGGAAATTTTGAGCGTCCGCAATTAAAAAATCAGATCGGTTGGCTAGATCATCTGGCCGAAGCTATGAACACCAGTTACCATTCGAACATGACCGGTGGACCGACGCTGAGGTCGAGGTACATAACGGCGCTGTACTTCACGTGCACTTCGCTGACGAGCGTCGGTTTTGGCAACGTGGCGCCGGTCACCGACGCCGAAAAGAGTTTTACAATATTCGTCATGCTAGTTGGATGTGAGTATGTCAAAGATTGAATCAGACAATTGTATTAATTAATATGACCGAAACTATTGATGTATTTCTTCAGCTCTGATGTATGCCAGCATATTCGGAAACGTTTCGGCTATCATCCAAAGATTATATTCAGGTACTGCAAGATATCACACGCAAATTTTGCGTGTCAGAGAATTTATACGATTTCATCAGGTAATATGTTTATTATTAATATTGGGTTACTAGGAAATTATTGCAATTTTTATTTTATCGGTTATTTATTTTATTGAAATCAAATAGACAACACCATTGACATTGAATCATTTTAGATAATTATTTAATAAAAAAATAATTGATAAAATCTCGGAAAGAATTTTTCGTAGTAGCTACGTTGTTGTAGATTAAGATCTTTCATCTAAGTGATTGTGAAAAAATGCTTCATAACCGATTGGTCCATCGATCGATCAGTGCAGTTCTTAATGCATTTAATCGATTTCTAAGTTAAAACTCTGCCATAGATAGCTGCTATGGTAGATACTGCCGAGTATAGACGACCATATCTTGGGAAAATGGCTTGGATCTCCATTTATGTCCAATTATCGTAAAAATTATTCAATTCTTTGTCGCACAATACAATACAATTTTATGTGTCGTGTGAAGAAGAGTAGTTCAGTTTTTATACATTAAAGATTCATTTAGTATATTGTAGTTTATTTAACTCATTGCGTACGGGGGTCGCGGATTCTACGTCAAAAGCGATTTAAGTATGTCCGGGGCGCGCATTTCACAGCCTAGATTGGCTATAACTTTTACAACGTTTGGTTTTTTTAAATATTTTTTCGTCATTAGATACTTAATAGTTGTAGCAATACAATTTTAGATCATGAGGAGAATTTGGGTAAATGCGGAAAGTGCATACAAAGCCATTTATTCGAAATATTTATGGCTTTTTACAAGAAGAAATGTGTTTAGAAATTGCCGACTTTGGTTGGCAATTGTTTGATGTTTGATATTTACTGCAAAATGAACACACATTAAGGAAGTTATAATAGTTGTGTGTTGTTCTTTCGTTACTATGCACTTTGATCTGCTGTATCATGTTTGTTCGCAATTCGCTCCGTAGGTAATGTGCTAAGTGGCTTAAAACTGTTGAATAAATTATGTAAAATTTTGGCGCAAGCTTTCTGAATAATCCGCCGTGGTCTGGATCAACTTTAGTTAACCGTTATCAGCTGAAAACCTTGTTGATAGTGGCATTCTCTTTTTCTGGCATTTATTTTACCGGTTACTCTACATCGGTTGCAAAGACAACATTTTCCGAAACCTTTTGGAATTCGGAATACTCTACCGAAAGCTGCAGTATTATTGCGGCTTTCTTTGTCTCCAAGACTCCAAGGTTTTTCACTTGAAATGAACTATTTTGCGTTTCAAATTAAGCCTTTTGTATTTCAAATGCACCCTTTTGCATTTCAAATGCACCCTTTTGCATTTCAAATTAAACCTATTTCTTTTAAATGTCTCATGAACATTATAATAATCAGCATTACACTAAATGCATAGCACCGTTTTTTACAGCTTCAGCAGTTTTTCCATCTCTATTGTTTTTCATAAATTTACGGATAAACGGAATTGTTGCCAAAATCTTTGGCTTTTTCGTTCATTTTTTCTATCCAAGTTCACTTTCGGAAACAAAACATTTTCTCTAGTTCTTCATTCTGTTCTGTCTTTCTTGGCCCAGAAGGTGCCTGCCATATCGTTGATACCTGAGCTCTGTCGTCTCATGAATTTTTCAGGTGTTCTTTTGTAGTTCAGTGGTCGATCTCCAGCAAAATACGCGCCGTGGTCTACATTCTTTCTACTTTCTATCCCATTCTCTTCGTGTTATTTGAATTATTTTGCATTACTCGAATACATACAGTAAAATGCATTTTTTAATGATTATAATTCAGTTTAGTTACAGTTATATTGAAATCAATCAAGTTTTTTATCTGGATAAACCCCTGGGGGTGAGGGGAGACTAGGTTTCTTTTCATTTTTATCAAAGATCATATCGTTTTACATATTTTAATTATACATATTGTTAATTATTTGGCAATCTTAAAAAAGGCGGTTTTTTTTATAATTTTACATAGGATGTTTGAGAATGAATTTTGGGAGGATGAATGATTATGATATTTTATTCAGGGTGGTGGTATTGGGATAGGTTATTTAAAATTTATATTATATATATATAAGAGGATTAAAAAGCGGGTATGGCAAGAGTTTTAATATAGTTAGTTAACCGTTCAGACGCTACGGCGTGCAGGCACGCGAAATCGGTCTAACCACCAGCGCCACGGCAAACGCTACTACAAATTTATTTATGAATATATATAATATTTTTAAATGAAAATTAATGCAGGGACATCTTTTGAAGGCAATGTGATTGTTAGAATGTCGATATGTTTAGTTCATTTTATTTGAAGTTTATACGGCATACGGTAAAAATCCATATAATTGGCTTGGAGATTAAAGGGTTAAAGGTAAGATATTAAGATCTTTCCATATATCAGAATTCCGGATGAACCGCAGGACGTTGCCCATTTGTCTGAGTGATATATTTATTTTATGTTTGATTTTAAAAATAAAATATAGCGAAGCGGAACCCTAGGTTGGAGAGGTATATAGAATTTGTGTGAGGATAACTGAAATATAATTTTAAGGGATAATTAGTAATAGCTTTGTTAATTCTTCTAATGATAATATTTTATATATGATGTTTTCAAGTGTGATGATTATCGAATATTACCGGGAAGTATTTTTCTTTCCTTTTCCACGGTATGGGCGCAATATTAATCCTAATCCCATGGTTAAATAAAAAAAATCTCTACAGTTTTTCCGGGATTTATTTTAATAAACCTTTTTTCTGTCGTAGTAAAAATTGGTAGGAATTGTAAACAGAAGTGATGAAAGAACTGAGTCATCAATCGAGTATTAAATCCATTAAAAAAAGCAATAATTCTTCTATTAACCTAATTATTATTTATTTTAAAATCATATTTGGAAAAAAATAAATATTTAATTGATTTTGTATAGATTCCAAATCCTCTGCGTCAGAGACTGGAGGAATATTTTCAACATGCATGGGCATATACCAACGGCATTGATACTAGTAGTGTTTTAAAAGGATTCCCAGAGTGCCTGCAGGCCGATATATGCCTGCATTTAAATAGAAATTTGCTCACAAAATGTGTTGCCTTCGAAGGAGCAAGTGCTGGATGTTTAAGGTATCAATTTATTTATTTATTTAAGTGGCATATTAACCCTGAGGCTAGTCTTTGCCACATGGAGGCACCTCCGTCGCAACCATGATGCCATGACTGCGACGGACATTATAAAATAATAATAAAATAAAATTATCAATATAAAATAAAATTTTAGATCTTCCTAATGACATCTACAAAATTGTTTTAACACGCAATACTTTCGGAGTATTGTATTCCAGAATTAATAACCATAGAAATTATTTTCAATTGAACAACTGGCGATGAAATGGCAGTTTTAACAAAGAGCTTTATGACAGCTGAACCAAAAGTTCAATGTCTGTAATAAAAAATATTAATGATTTCATTTGAAAACGGAACGCGCTTTTTCAGCAGAAAATTGCTTAGATATAAAAATTGGAATTATCATTTTGATAAATACAATTTTATTTTGAATTTATGCGTAATATTTTTAATCAAAATATTCCGCATATCGGCCATTAAAATATATTTTTATGTGCATTTCATAAATATATAAGTCCCGCGATCATCTGACGTCATTTCCAGCCCGCTCCACCTTAAAATACTCCCTGTAAATTTTTCCCCCCAGATTACCACTGAAATGCCGTGTAAATATTTGATGGACGCGTTTTATACTGTTATGATCGCTGTCAGTCGTATTTAAAAATAACACGCGAGGACGCCATTTATTTTATACAAAAATCATTGCGGTCGACCTTAATTTATTATGAAATTTTAAATGACTATCGCATTTGGGTCCTATAGAAGTCTACAAATTAGGAATCAATTCTTGATAGCTCAATATCGATTCATTATATATGTGTTATATTTTTTTTTCAGAGCTTTATCTCTAAGATTCAGAACAACTCATGCACCACCGGGTGAAACATTAGTGCATCGTGGTGATGCATTATGTTCTCTATACTTTATAGCTAGAGGTTCTATAGAAATAGTACGCGATGACATAGTTATGGCTATATTAGGTAAATAAATTATATAATTAACTGTAATATAATTATGTATTAATATTTTGATCGATGCGTAGGTAAGGACGATATATTTGGAGAAAATCCTTGTTCCCATACGACGATGGGGAGATCGGCTTGTCGAGTGAGAGCACTTACATATTGTGATTTGCATCGTGTTTTGCGTGATGATCTCAGAGATGTTTTGGAACTGTATCCGGAGTTCTGTCAACATTTTTCAAGAAATTTAGATTTAGCATACAACCTCCGCGATGTAAGTGTGCATAACATTTTAATTGACAATACAATCGATTTTATGACGGATGTTTTCTTCAAGGATCAACAACCTGGAGTCATCGGCAGGCCGCGTCGGCTTCCTGCATTGAAAGAAGGTCGACCTGCACTCAGCAGAGGCGACAGCATGGCGGATCGTCCTGTAAATACATATTTATCAACGGTTTATTGTACAGTCGACCCTTTTATAACGTTCAGATCCACGCTATAGAAAAAAAACGCTTTAGAAAGTTAGGCACCCATACAAAATTTGGG
>JAGXCT010037246.1:55648-72843 GCA_022495035.1 Philopotamus ludificatus | reverse complement strand
CTATACAAAAAACCGCCGCAAACGCTATAGAAGTGAACGCTATAGGAGGGTTGACCGTAATATAAATTATATTATTCATGTTTTGGTTTATTGTTTAACAGGATTCGAACAGTAGCGACGAATCTGAATCGGGGCGAGGGATTTTAGAATTCTGTACTGATAAAGCAGGACAAGATGTGACTCCGTTGAATCTTCAATTCGGTCAGGAGAAACAGCGGAGTACAACTTTACAATCGATCACTGGTATTGAAAGCCATTCGTATCATAATTGCTGTTGCATTCCGACAGATAACTCTGCACATGTTTTTCGTAGATTTTTTTTTCATCATAACATGCTTGTTTTCTGTTGAATGGTTTTATTTTTTTTAATCTCTCTAGTAATTAGATTAATTATAATAAAAAAATAACTAACAAAAATTACTAAAACAATATATACATAACGATATTGATACGTTGAGAATTAAATTTAAATAAAATCTTATATAAATATATATAGAGAAATATTAGTTTTCAGTTCGATCAATGTATTTCATGCACCACAATGCTTTGCTGAAACTATCATTAAATCTGTGTGTTTATTATTTTGAAGATTAAATGTTTAAATTTTGGTTTTTATTTAATTGTGCTACTTGGTGTTAATGTAGTATTTTGAGAAATTATCAGCGAAAAAAATGTTTAGCATGATTGTTGTCAATGTCGCATATGAAATAAATTAATTTTTAATCACGGCAATCGAATGATTGAGATAATTATCACGAAAATAAATGTTTAAAGCACTTACGTAAGTAAAACAATCATTTCTCTCAAAAACAACTATTGATATGTAGTGTCACTAGATAATATTATAAATCTCAACGTGCATGTTGAATGAAAACATAGTGATTTTATCATCATCTATTTTTTTTTTATAAATATTATTATAATAGTTGTGTACATATTACATAAAAAATATTAAATAAAATAATTATTATATAAAAAACAAGATAATATAGAGATAGCTAATGTAGTTTTAGCTAAACATTGAATATATTGTGTGCTTTTATCGAATTTTTCTGCATCTAAATCTAGTTATTATCAGGTATATGTAATTTTATGCAATATTTAAAATATTATGGAAAGCTCAAGTATAATAATACATATTCATATATATATATATACAGTGGAACCCCCTATTAAACTACTCCGAATAACGCGATGGATTGAAATATTCGCCGCCTATACCCCAACTTGCGCGGTCACATTTACGCCGACGACGAATACATACAAGGCCGACTATTCATTTGACACGGGTTCGGCTGCACACACACAGCCGGGCGGCCGTCTGTGCGGTGCATACAGTCAAACGTCTGTGTATTCGAGACGCGCCAGGCTATACCCCCAATAACACGACTCCAACTTACGCGGTCCCGATTTGAGTGTTAGTGGGGGTTTAACTGTACTGATATTAGAATATGTTTAAAAATATGAATTATATTGCATATGGGATATAATTGATTAGATTTTTTTTATTATAAAACATTTATTGTTTTGATTATATTAACCCCCTATTAAAATTTGTGACTTTTTCTTCAAAATCCTTATTGAAGATATGTGCTCTAGATTCCGGTTCGGTGTTTGTACATATACTATATACTCTCGATTTAATTAAAATATCTTGAATAAGGAAAACTCTTTTAACATTTTGCTTTCCTGACATGAGTGAGATTGCTGTATGCAAGTTTGCGTTTTTTTTTATTTCCATTACTGATCTACAGGCATGCTAGCCCAGTTGAAAAGGAGTTTTCCCGATCTGCACCACAAAACCCACCAGCCGTTGCATAATACATACTGTGAGTACCAAAATGATAAAGTATCACATGACAACATTCCTAAAATCATGTGCTACTTTAAGTGGCCTTATAAGATATTATTTGTATATCATACAATACCTTAAGGAAAGTTTAATAAAAAAAAACATAATAAAACGATACTTTCCTTCTTTATACAAATAATATAAATTATAAGAAAATTATATAAGTATGTGATAAATATTTATTTTATAATTTTATTCGAAGATATGAATAATTTGCATAATTTATATACATTTTTATGTTTAAGATAATATCATTGTAAATAAAATTAAATTATATATATACGGAGTAAAAATAAGTATTATTTGAAATAAAAAAAACTAATTATTCTTATTCCGTGTATTTTACGTTAAGTCCACTCTTTTCGAATTATTTTATTCACAGATTATGATACCATTCGAAGTATGTAACGGCAATGAATTGAAAATATGGAATGTTTTACATTTTTTTTGTTCTTAGAAATCCTCCTTTATAATGAATGACCATTGGAATAAATAGCAATCCTTCAAAAAGCCATTCACTTCTGGTATTAATTGCTGAAGGATGACATATGTTTTGGAATGTTTTTGATCATTTTATTAAAACAATTAATACCTAGTTTGTTTGTAAATAATACTATTAAATACTATCTGGTAGATAGTAAATTCTATCCGGTAGGTAAATTTTCTACTGAACTATAATTCATCAGAGAATATCACGAAAATCGAATAATTAATTTGTTCAAAGAATAATTGCAGTATTTGTTTATCAAATTTAAGTGTAATTTGTAAACGGCTCATAAAAATTGCTCTATGGATGTGAGACGTAAAAGTGACTCGACAGCATACAAGAAAACTTTTTGTCGGTTACTACGATCTTCTAGCATGCTCAAGAATCTTCAACACAAAACTTTTAGAACGCTGTCGTGTCCATGTCGAGATGTGTGATCTGATTAGAGGCTTTCGAAAAATACTTGAGATTTTATGGATGGAGCACATGAAAAACAACGTAGTTCTACAGCTTCTATCCAAAGATCGATAGCTAATCGGACGCATTGTCTGCGGTCTATAATTAATAACAAAACCGATAAACATACTCTAGGTATTAGACCAAGAAAATAATAACCCTTGCAACTAGGAAGCGGGCGACGTTCTCTAAGTCTCACACTCTGTAATTAGTAGGAAAATCTCTAATATAATCTGTAATTTAATCACTAAACCCTCTTCAGTTTGAACATTTTTCTTTGTTTTTAAGAAAAGCAACAAAAAAGGCAAATAAATACCAAATCCTTTAACATAATGAGTAAAGTTTCCGAGGTCCCCTAACGATCGGGGGCCTAATGCTTCAGCATCAAAGCATCTCTACAAATCCGCCACTAAGTATATCTGTCATCAACAATGGTGTAGAGATATGACTATTTAAGACTAGATTTACCCGGCTTCCTAGCCATCCGAAGGCAAATGATGGAGTAGTACCTTCGCCCGTTTCCCATCTCAATAGCACTCCTCGCAAATTTTACCCGTCCTGTATGTCTCAGGTCGTAGCAGTAACGAGGAAGCAATGCTTCATCCGGGGGCTGTTTTAAACCATCGCTAAGGCGTTCGGCGTTGATCTTTCGGCCTAAATAGGGACCCGTCCCCCCGTAAGGTTAGCGGATGAACTCGCATCTAGATTAAGTAATCAACTAATGTTGTTTTAGGGGTATTCCGGAAGGATAGAGACAACTCTATGCGAAAATGCGTATTGGAAGGAATTATTTAATCTCATCGAGGACGAGAAGCAGCATAAACAACAATAACAAAGATACGTAGACGCCTTCGTCAGAATATCGAGATGTGTTATTTATTTATAACAAAAACTGCAATTATTCACTTAACAACTTAATTATCAAATCGTAATAATTTGATTTAACATTTATTTATTACTTAGATCGTCCGGCTTTCAAAAAATAAAAATACTCAGAGCCATATTGGACATCGACCTTCGTTAGCTGATTTAACGGAAAACGCAGAAACGATTACATCTTTTGACTGATTTTCGTAATCAATCGATAATATGAGTAACGTAGTCCTATCTAAAGCGTTATAAACAAGGATCTTTTGATGGTCATCTCACAATGTATTTTCTTTTGAATGTAATAGCTATCCCCCTCTCCGTATTTCTTTGAATATGTTGATCGGTAGTGTTGGATTGTGATCGACAATAATGTGTGTGTTTTAAACGCAGCTCAATCGACGCCGCAAGCCGGATCGAGACGCGCCGGAGTGCGAAGACAGTCGTCGATAGGTCCTCTCACGGACTGCCCTCCGTCGCCGCCGGGGCTGTCGCCGCACGCTGCCGAAGGAGCCGACATCACTCGTCAGGACTCGTCCCGCAACTCGGTGCACGTGTACTGCAACGTGGGGGGCGCAGGAGCCGCCGGGGGCCTCACCCAGTCCAGGTCTCAGCCTCACTCCGTCAACACGCTGCACCGCCTGCACGCGGCCAGGGCGCGCTCCTCCGAGGACGGCGGCCACCTCGACAGCATGCCGGCCTTCCCTGCCCTGCCCAACCTCCCCTCCCGTCCCGTTCACGTGAGAAACTATTCCCGAAATCTCAATTACGAGAGCGACGCGCTCAGAGGGGCCAGCCATACCATTCTCGTGCAGGACGTCTCGCCGCAGTACCAGAACGTGCCCGTCTGCAGGTGCGGCGGCGAGCCGAACAACATCATAGAGCGTCTCGAGGACGTCTCCAATAGATTAAGTTCGTTAGAGCGAGGTTTGGGCGCCGACATTAGAAGAATTCTTGCCTTACTAGAGAAAGCCAGTCCGATCGCGTCGTCGGAGACAGAATTTGTGACCACGTCGAGCTCCATAGCCGTGCCCGCCGAGAGCGACGCGGTAAATAATCACTAATCGCCGACATACCGAGACGTCGCCCGTCGTTTAATGCGAGCCATCTTTGATTTCAGAACGTCGGTCGAGGACTGAGGACGGCCACCGTGCAGAGATCGGCCAGCGAGCCTCCGCCGCCGCCGACGGCGCCGATCCTCCCGCCGCCCCCGCACAGTCGCTCGTTCCACAGATAGTCCCGGATTAATCCTAGCGCTTTCGGCTACGCCTCGAGCCGGAACGACGACACCTATTTGTAACATGTGCCTCCAAATTGAGCACCGGTAACACCAATTCAGTGTATTTCAAATATATGTACTTTGATAAAAAAAAAGTTTAGTTTATAACTTATATGAATGTAACGTATAGCTCAAATTATAAATTTATCGAATAGTCGTCAGCCGGCGCGACTGACGATCGTACTATCCCAAAATTTAATGGTATTTGTAAAAAAAAAAATGTGTGTAAAAAATCACTTTTCGTTCGTGCGGACGTACGACGAGGGCGATGCATCGGATATATTTGCATTTATTAAGTTAAACGTTACTGAAATACTCGCTGTCCACGTTTTAATATAAATTGTTTATAATAGATGTAGGCGCGAGAGGATTTATGGAATCAAATTGCTTTATTTTTAATTCCCAAATCCTCAATATATAACAGATTTTTTGCATTGCGATAACGTGCATTGTTCTATAAAGGGGGTAGCCAAAACGAATTTTCATATTTACACTATTATTCCCAAACATTATAATATAATTAAATCGCCTGATTACCTTTCTAGATATATATTAATACAACAAGAAACAACATTCGCGGATATATCCATATATATATTGCATAAACTAATATATATAACATTTATTTAATGATGTTGGCAACACTGCGTTGTAATCGTTGTCTCCGATATGAAAATTTATATTCATTTGTTTGAATATGGATTTATTCAGCCGCCATCTTAAATTCATGCTATACCTTAAAATCACAATTTTCGACCATATTTTATTAATTTGTCATGAATAAATGTATCTATTTATTAAAATATTGAATCTACGTCGAATTACAATTCATTATTTTATTATTATAACGAAGTTATTATAAAATCAAATATGGCTATGGACATTTTCAATGCAGTTGGCAACACTGGACTCCCGTTGTTGAACTGTCAGATTTGACGTTTGCATCAGAATAATTCATCTAATAATTTATTAAAAATATTATTATTTTTTCACTGATAAATTTAATGTGTGAACATTTAAAAATTAGTGATATATTAATTTATGTTTCAGGAATTTATAATTTTATTTTGGCGACCCCCTGCCTTATGCATACGTTTCATATTAATTACCGATTGGTTGTGTTTGAAAAAAAAAATGTTATAAACTGCAATTTTCCGTTGTCGTATTAATAACAATTTATACAAAAACATATTTTTTTATTAGCAATAAGATTTTATATGCAAAAAAAAATGAATGACAAATGCGATCATTGTAAATACATCGAGAATAAAAATTAGAAACGAAATTGAACCGACATTCGCCACAACACAGCTCGCTAAACATTCCAACGTATGATAACTCTCCGAGCTGAATGCAAATATATTTTTAAATTAACCATTGGTGACTATGATTTGATAGAGTTTAGCAATTTCAATTGATTTGTGAAACTTTATTGCACCGTTTTTAGTACTAGGTCTACGATACGATATATAAACGGAATGTGGGACGATAATTTAAAATATTGCAAATAATTAATCATGATTCATAAGCGAATTTGCCTTATTTGTATCATTATTATTTATTTTCGTTGACTTGAAACAAAAAATGACAGATTTGTATTGTTTAAAGATACATGCGCAATTTTTATGTTGCATTTCCTTAATTATAATTAATTCCAAGTAAAGAGTTAATTTGTTTATGGTTGTGAAACGTATTCATTATTGTTTTTATTTTATGAATGGTGTACAAAAACTTGTTGTTTGTTAAACGTAAAGTACACGGTAAATTACGAGTCTAGTCATAAGTTATTTATTTTCGTTTTCGAACGAAAACTATATTTTTTTTGGGTTAATTATGAATTATAAATTCACATTGCGTGTTATTCTGATTGAATCTAGTTAAAATATAACTATTCTTGGTGAAGAATTAAAAAAGCTAATGTGATATAGTTATTTTTTTGGGTTATCTTAGATATTTAGATAAGCGGTTCCCATTATTTATACATACGCACTCATAGACTAATGTTGCACTGTCGCAATTATTTAAATTTATAAAATTTCGCCCTTAAATATTTTTTTTTAATAATCTTTAATCGATCAGACGAGAGTTTTCAAATATTTTCTATCACAATCACCGACTAGAAATTAATTTTAGCTTCTCGAATAGGATTTAAAATAATATAAGCTTGCAGGGATCGTTATTTTGGAAGACCAAGATATTTTATGCACAAAGCACGATGGATAATTAATCGAGAATTCATGATAATATTCGTATTTGAAAGTTCTATAGCGTAATATGCATTGGGAACCTATAGATTAGTGATTAGTCTTAAGCAAAAAAGTGACTAGACACCAAATCTACTCATCAGCATCACTATTTTATTTATTACGTATTAAAACGTGTCGTATTATATAATTATATTTATCATTTTGCATGCCGGTAATGCTTAACGATAACAGAGAAGGGAACATTGTCAGAATGGTTGCTAAAAAATCGCTAAAACATATCATGCATTTAATAATGAAAAGTCCAAAACCAAAGAGAGTAATAATAATTTTGAATAAACGTCGTATTTGAGATATATTAGTCGTGTACGCTTATAAACGTTGTATAGCTAGTTAAATTTTGGAAGATTGCGGTGAGATGTAAATTTAAAAAAAGCATTTCCGCATAGTTGATGTTAAATGCATAGTGTATGCGATAATGCAAAGTTGTTAAATGCGCAATGTAAGTCGTGTCGTTAAAAAATAATGTGTTGCCCAGTGAACGGATGGTGGATTTCTCACCGAGATTGTTTTGCTCGATGTGCCGTTCGCCGGGAAATTCAGCCGGCGCATTATCTAAATGTAAATCTGTATTAGAAAAATGTCATAGATACGCTATTTCATAATATAGATACCGAGAATACAGCGCCTGTTTATTTGTAGTGGGTGAAGCGGAAATAAATGTCTATTTTTTATTACGACAAAATATTTTACGTTGTTATCTATGATCTTTCTCCACAGAATCGGCAATTTTTTTATACCTTTATCGTAAAATTCTGACGCTTTCGTAGTAAAATACGACTCGTAAGTGATTTTGGATCAACATGTGTTTCAAGGGTGATAGTCTTAAACATGACCAATCAGAGATGGGGTAACAAGAGGGTCAGCTTCCCAGGCTTCACAATATTAAGGTCCTCAACTAGGCAACTCAATATGTTAGACTAGCTGATCCATCACGGCAGCTCGAAGCCAACCGCATCGTCCGGAGGGGTTCTATTTATAATAAAAAATAGATCCCAAGCATTTGAAGTCATGATATAGATGAATTCTTCATCAAGATTCGTAGTGAAGGAGTACCTTTTTCAGCCAATGTTGACCCAGGGGTAGACACAGGTACTTGATGCAATGAAAGTCATTATTTTTTTTCTCCTCGGATCGGTGTGGAGGAGCCACTGCTCATTCCCAGTAACAATCCTTCTAAAAAACGGGTCGGTTTCATATCTCATATTCTAAAACCTTCTTTTTCTATTTATTTCCATGCCTTTTAAAATTACCCTTCATTGTTGACCATGACAACAGAGGTCTAATGACAACTCCTTGGTTATTTTATACGGATCAGACTCCGCTAATGAATTTAAAGTTTCATTTTAAGAGGTCTCGCTGTATTTGGTTTGTGCTTCAGCAGTTTTCACCAATTTTAAACTCTTGAAACCATCTATAGCACAGTCGAGGCTTCAAAATGTCTCCAAAAATATCATACATCAACTGGGTAGCTTCGTTTGATTCCAATCCAATAAATAAAAACAGTATAAAACACCATAAATGTGTATCTCTAATCTATGGCCATTAAATTTTGTGTTAAGGCAAAAAAAAAACCAAAACAGAAAGATAAGTAACAGAGCTTTAAAATGATAACAACCACAATGTTTCAACACAACAGCAGTCGGTGATTGACTGATTTCAAAGTAACGCAACAAAAAAAATGACATTTCTTTTCACTTCACTCAATATAAGGTTTCATTTTGTATATTAATCGATTGTTACTAAATACCATCTCTTTTAATTAGATATATGTATATTACCACCAGGAGACTGCATTTGCAATAAATAATATACGTTGTTTAAGAAATATTTACTAAGATCTTATTTTCGATTGGGTGAAATGTAAAAATCTATATGGATTTCAGAAGAGTTGTGCGTTGATTTTGTTTTTTTTTATATATATATTATACCCATCCCGCTTAATACGCTGTAACGGATGAATATTATCGGTTTAATATCCACAATCGCAATTAAACGTGTTACGGCCAGACGCTACTGTAATATAATATAAACTAATTATTAAGATTTCACTTTACTTGTATAATAATTTCATTTTTAATGAGTATTCATTTATAATCATCACACTGCATTATAAATAAAATTATTTCTATGCATTAACGATTCTGTAAAATTTGTATAGTAGTATTAAAAAATCGCAAATGAAGATCTAATTAATACATATATAAATATTACGACAACTGAAGGTTTCATAAAAACCAATCTTATTGATAAATAATTAATAATATATATATATATGAAAATTTGGATACAATTTAATATTAATAAAATAATTTGTTTTCATCCTTTCCGTTAAAACGTAAATTAATATTGGCGTAAAATTCTGAATATCCAAGATAATGCATGATTTGTAATTATTTTCGATATATATATTGATTTAACGTTTGATTTATTGTTTATTTTGAACGTGTGCCTTATAAATATATTTGTTTCATTATGAGAAAACAGTCATAAATGAAATAATAAGTCGTTTGATATGATGCGATAGATCGTCGTCACAGTTTTACTCGAATTTTTTACCCGTTTCAATTTATCCGACTTGATTTTTCTACACTCGGTCAATTTTTTCTTAAATAATCCTTCCAATTGTATAACGTAACTTCTAATTATGGCTACGGAATATGTAAAATTCAAAAATATTTAATTAATATTAATTAATTAACGTAATAAACACAAAGAAAAACCTTCAGTTGTTACGTTGTAATACACACACAACCGACGGGACGGCATTCTATTGAGTGCGTCGATCTCGACAAAATTACATGTTACGTTTTGCTCTAGACCTCTAGGTATATATATATATATATATGTGAATTGTAAACTATAATCGATTGCCATATTTGCTTTATACTTTTTATACAATGCTATAAATGAATTTATTGAAAAATGCAATGTTTAAAAGAATGATATTGTGATCTGATAGCTATAACGTGAAATATATACAAATATGAATTAAAATAATAATTTCAACACATGCAAATGTTCAGGTCCGAGTCTATGATATCACTGCTGAAAGATACTACAGCGGAGATGTAATGGATAGGACTGTTGTTTTATTTAATACATCCACATTTTTATCAATTTCAGTGAATTTATCAACGAGAATATTATAAATAAAAGGTTTGTATATTTAAAAATATATGGTTTATTAAACAATAATAAAAAATACATTATATTCTAATTAAAAGTGAGTAACATATCCATAGGATAAATTATAAATCGATCGTTGCTTACATAACTAAAGAAATCACGCGTTAGTAGGATTTTCAGTTGCCTCTACAGTCTCAGTATTGTTAGTTGTTGCTTGACGAGATTGTATAGTCTCAAATTGAGTTTGATGATTAGGAACGTAATCCACTTTTTTGAGGTTAAGATGTACCGGTGGTAGCAGTTCTTCACCACAGGGGCATTTGCGACCCGAGACAAAGTCGAAGCCGCCCAATGGAGAGCCACACTCGCAGAGTAAACGACCCGTCTGCCAGCATGAAGCCTCTACGGCAGCCGAGACCCAGGTGGGAAGTTGCTCGCCGTTGGAGTATAGCTGGCGGCTCGCTTCGCAATGCGCCACTGCCAGGGGAGCTTCCGCCACTTGCCATATAATTCGCACACACCGCCGGCACTTTATCGAACCCATCTGTCTATGACAGCTAGCTGTCAAATGCATGTGGCTCACGTGCAGTGTTGCCAACGCTCGACACAGTGTTGCCAATCGGTACACAACTGACTGAGATTATTATACCGAGCGTTGAACAGCCACGGGCGCCATGGTTCGTCCGAAATACAATTCATCACCATGATAGCAGTATTCTGTTGCTCTGGACCGAAGAGCGAATTTTTTTTTTTAATTTATCAAACACTGATAACGAGTCGATCTGTTCTCTGTCGGAATACGGAAAAAGAATAAGTTACTTGCGCCCGAAAGCCATTATTAATGACGATTTATCCCTGAACAGCTGCCGCAGCCTGACCAGTAAATAAAATTAAATGTTCTCCGTGTAAGATTTATGATTGTATCGAGCCAGTAAATTAGATTCAGTAGATTTTGATATTTATATTTTATTTATATAGTTTTTCTCTATTTTTTTTTCAACAAAGGTTATTAAATCTATAAGCTGCTGCGCAAGCTGCTGCAACCAAGGAGCTGCAGCGTGTCTAAAAATTGACGAATGGAAATAGATAAATACACCACATCTCGCTTTAAAAAAAAATTAACAGGGTTTGAAGTGGTCTGAGTTATGAAACATTAATTTGCAGGCGATCCTCTAGAAATCTCACCACATTTACTGACATCTACCGGTAAATAAACTAATCAATTTAATGAGGCTATTTTTGAAAAGCACGCAGTGTGCATTGCAAATATGTTCTCCGATTATTTTAGCGTTTTGTTAGGGTCTCACTCACATTCATATATATGAAATTAATTACACCTAGTAAAAATATTTAATAATCTAACACCCACTAAATACTAACAATAATGATTATTAATGACTAAAATAGATTTGATTATGACAAGATTTTTTTATTTCGCTGTTAGATGTCCCTAGTGGTTCATAAATTCTCATAATTTTTTTTTCTTAAGTCATATTTGAACCGCACACTGATGCTTTATTTTGATTGTATTTAATAATACTATCAATTATTAATATTGCCCATATAATTATGTACAAATGGCAGTTACATAACGAAATGGTAGGAAATAGAATTAAGATTTTTTATGTGCAGTAAAAACAATGTATATATTTAATTAAATTGAATAATTTATCACAATATAAAAATACATTATTCACAAAGGTTTGATATCATAATTATGATAACAATATACATTAAAAGTTGATTATGATTTAAACAAGAATATTTAATAAAGTTTTGTTTTTTAATATAGAAGAGTGATCATGTTTCAAGGCGATAATAATGATACTTAAATGTCAACAATTATAAAAAAAACACATTGTTTAACAAATTCTAGATAAAATAACTATCAAATTGGTAGCTTATATTAATTAAAAAATTATTGCAGATCTCAAAAATTAAAATATTACAGTTATAAATTCTGGGAGCTCTTTACAATTTATTATTGTTGGGTCTTCCATGATAAATATGTGTTCCATAGAATGGCAACTCCTTGAACAGTTAGAACTTGGTATTTGAGAGGAGTCAAATAAAAATTTGTCATTTGTACCCAAGGCCAGATATAATAATTAGTTTTCAAGATATCAGGATATTTTTCACTAATATTGGATTTAATGTCATGCAAATTTTTGCCTTCTAAAATTCCTAAAGTACTCAGAAGAGCTGCTATGAATGCGGGAGCAAACAATATTTGATCAGCCACAACCTTCTTGAGGACGACAGTTTTTCCAGATGATCCAATATATTTGTTCAGCACGCCGTACCAGACTCTCAGTGCGGGACCCTAAAAAAATAATATATTATTGCATACTATCTTGGGGTAAGGTTATGATAACTCACAATGTTCGAGTGACTGATTGATATTAATGATCCATTTAAGAGTATTTTAAAATACAGTAAGGATAACTTGTACACATTACATAATATATTGAGATGATATTTGATAATAATGGTTACATTATCTCTGTTATCTAATAAATTAAAAGTGAATAATTCAGGACTGGAATAAATATAGCAGTACCCCGAGAAAAGTACCGACAGCGGCGAAGCGTAGAGTGCGAGTCACATCGTATGGAGGCACAGGCTCCCCCGGGGGCACAGGCCCCGCCGAGGGCACCAGGCGCTGCGCCAGGATGTCCCCCAGCGCCATCAGCCCGCCAGCCTGGAGAGCCGCAATACGGATCTCGCGAAACCCCGCCATTAGACTTAACCTAGTGCGAGGGTTGCCACATAAAAAAATGACTTGATGACAACTAACTTGCAAAGATGGCTAAGTCCATTAACCTTTTAACTATCTGGCAAATGATCTCCATCCTCGAAGCTCTCCATAAACCATATATAATAACAATATTTACGCAGTCTACGTCCAAATCAAACCATTAAATTCGCATTATTAAATAAATATGTAATTTAATTACATATCACCAACTATAACATTTATTATACTCAATAATAAATAAGTAATCTCTGTTTAATATCATTCGATAACGTATTTTAATGTTGCCTTTACTTTGTGATAATTGATAAAAGTTGATTGACACATTTTCTTATCGACGATTTTGACTTTCATGAATAATTTAAATCTAAAATTTGATGCAAAAAATTTAATGTTTTTTTATGAATTATAAATTATGTTTTAAATTGATATTTAACTACTATAATTAATATATTTTCAAAGATATTATATTTATATCTAAATAATAATATATGTACATAAATGTATTCGACTGTCAAAGCCAGCACGTGTTGCGTATGGCAACACTTACTTACTTGTTAGGTTAGGTCGCGCGGAGTAATCATAAGTGATCTCCACCATGTCTATGCCGCCGCCGCAGGCTCACAGGCCGGGTTCGTTGGCGCAGACTAACAAGGCGCATAAGGGTCGTCGTCGTCAGCCTCCAAATGGTACTAATTCTTCATAAATAAGCACTGATTACCTCATTGAAAACATTTTCATATGATGTGTATTTATTTTTGTATAGGAAAAGTGTCTCTGCAGACAATATCAAGAAGACCTAAGCATAGCCTGCGTAGAGATGAGCGCAGACATCAAGCTACACAATTAAGGCGCTCAAAATGGGATGATATGATAACCAAAAAGAGGGGTATAGGAGGAAATGACAACTCTCCATTTTTGACATGCATTATACCATTGAACGGGCAGCTCGATTGCCAAACAGCAATCGCACTGTTGAGTACATGCCACGAAACCATCGTTGCATCAAAGTCGGCCGGTGGCATAACACATATAAAGTATTTAAATCACATTTTTTATTTATTATCATATCTTATAAAATGTTATTTTATTATTATTTTTTTTAAATTATAGTTTACCTGTATTCAAACAGAGATTTTCATTTATATGTCCGGAAGACAAAAATGAATTTGAATGTCTCGATGCTTTGAAAGTAGCTGATTCAGTTTTATTTCTCACATCGGCCGTAGACATCCCTATTGACGAATGGGGTGAAAAAATTTTGGCCTCAGCGATCGGACAAGGAATGCCATCGCCGACCGTGGCAGTGATGGATATAGAGAGTTTGAATCCGAAAAAGCGAACGCAGGAAAAACAAAATGTTCAAAAATTAGTATCAAAATGGCTTCCGGAAGAGAAAATATTTCAATTCGACAAAAATTCGGATGCTCTTAATTTATTGAGACGTATTGGCAATCAAAAGAAGAGGTATATTCATTACCGAGAAAAGAGACCGCATATGTTGGCCGAGTATTATCAATTTAATGCAATCGGAGATATGGGCACGTTGGATGTGACGGGTTATATCAAGGGTGCGCCTTTAAGCGCAAACGATTTGGTTCACATTCCGTATTTGGGTGATTTTCAAATGTCTCATATTTATTCACAGAGCGATCCTTATATTATGGAAAAACCCAGGTATGACATTGCCGTTGCCGTTTATATTTACGATAGCTTAATGTAATTAATTTATTTGTATCATGTAGACACAATGAATCGAAGGAAATGGAAATGAAACATGGAGTAGTTTTAGAAACTGCAGATCCGGATGTGCAAGAAAGTTTAGTTTCGGAAAATAAAGTCGATCCGATGGACGCCGAACAGACGTGGCCCAACGAAGAAGAGATAAAAGAAGCCCAAGAAATTGTAAGTCTGCAATATATAATTAGCTTAATTTCGAATTATGATTAATCGTCGTATTTTATTAGACTAAGCAGAAGAAGAAGTTGCCTAAAGGAACATCAGATTATCAAGCGACATTCCTTCCGGATTCAGATGGTGACGATTCGTATTTCAGCGGAGATGATGTAAATATAATTATATCGACGTAGTATTTATTTTAGTTAAATATTTTAATGAGATATGTTTAGGATCAGGAAGATTTTATGTCTTGTGACGATGCGAGTTCGAACGAAGGCGATAATAAGAGCAACATGGGCGACGGAGAATCGATTGCTACCGAATCCGAAGCGATAGCCGACGATAAATACGATGAGAATATTGACGTCAGAGAAGAGCAAGAGATGTTGGAGAAATTGAAAGCGGCACGTGAAGATCAATTGTTCCCCGATGAGGTCGATACTCCGGATAATATTCCGGCGAAAGAAAGGTTTCAGAAATATCGGGGATTGGAATCGTTCAGGTAATATTTTCATGTAATAATAAAATTATTCGATGATTTTTAAAATGCGTTTTATTTATTAGAACTTCAACGTGGGATGCGAAAGAGAGTTTGCCTGAAGATTACGCCCGCATCTTTCAATTTAAAAATTTCGATCACACTCGAAGGAGGTTATTAAAAGAGAGCGAAGACAAATCCGGAGTAAAGGTATCGTCGATATAATAATATTAATAATTTGAATGGGATTTATTACATATTTTTTTATTATAGCCGGGTAATTTCGTTACGTTGCGTATTATCGATGTGCCCGTAGTTACGTGGAATGCTTACACATCGTCCAGCAACTTCACATCGAAGGGCGCATTAGTCGTTTTCGGATTATTGCCGAACGAGCATAAAATGTCCGTAGTCAACGCCGTATTGAAACGCACTGGCATAAGCGACGAACCTATCAAAAGTAAAGAAAAACTGATGATACAATCTGGCTTCAGAAGATACGTCGTTTCACCGATTTTCAGCCAGCATACGAATGGAAATAAATTCAAGGTTTTATTTTTATTTACGTTATTAATCGAATTATGATATTTTTTACAATCATATTTATATTTTAGTATGAGAGATATTTCCAACCGGCTTCGACGTGCATTGCGACTTTTTTTGCACCGATCCAATTCAATCCGCTGCCCATATTGTGCTATAAGGTTTAATATTATATTCAATAAATAATCGAATTTATTTAAATTTATATAATAAATATATTTTTAATTCAAGATAAAAAACGATAGTCCACAAAATCTCATCGCTACAGGCTGCATATTATCGTGCAATCCCGATAGATTAATTATCAAACGTGTAGTATTATCCGGACATCCTCTGAAGGTAATTAATTGATTTATTTAAATCAATTCGTAATACGTCGATTCATATATACGTATACTTTTTTGTTTTAGGTTAACAAACGATCTGCCGTAATTAGATTCATGTTTTTCAATCGAGATGACGTTCTTTATTTTAAACCTTGCAAACTACGCTCTAAATATGGCAGGACCGGTCATATCAAGGAGTCGTTAGGTATTATATTAAATATCTTTATTTTTATATAATATATTTTTTAAATATTGTTTAAATCAATCTCGCTTTTTCCGTTGCCAGGCACACACGGTCATATGAAGTGTGTATTCGACAGTCAGCTTAAATCGCAGGATACGATTTTGTTGAATCTCTACAAGAGGGTGTTCCCCAAATGGAACTACGAAGAGTGGATATTGAATTCAAATGAAAATCAAATGGAAAGTTGAATAAGTTTATTTATATTTGTAAAATATATATATTTTTAAAGTTATAATTTATTTTATTTTTGAAATCCTAAAATATATCATGACATTCATATAATTTGCACATAAATTACATTATTTAAATTTGATAAACGTATAGATAAGCTTTTCATTAGTGGATTTCGTTAGAAACGACGTTTAAAATCTATTTTAACACAAAAAAAAAGGATTATCTGTCTCTACCATTAGCATGGATAATCTAGAAATTACTTAATAATAGGTAGTGAGGAAAGAAATCCATGTTTCCGTATACTATCGTTTGATTTCAGTTTGTGTCATGTCACTGAAATAAACATCTTGTCATAAATTTAATTTTCTTCTTTGGTCGGCACTCTCATCATGTCTGAGGATCGTGATCATTCTCGTTCCGAAAATTCTTGATTTTGTCTCTC
>JAGXCT010037246.1:39257-55107 GCA_022495035.1 Philopotamus ludificatus | reverse complement strand
AGGAGCTGTACCGACTATACAAGGATACACCGCTCACAGCTGTCGTCAGAGTGGCCAGACTCCGGTGTGATGGTCACGTATCAAGGATGCGGGACAGTCAACCGCCGAAAAGGCTTAAGCCTTTCCTGTCCCTGGAGAAAAGGAAGACCAAGGCTGAGGTGGTTGGACTGTGTACAGAAACTTACTGGAATATGGTGCGACGTAGCGGCAGACCAGATAAAATGGAGAAGGGTGTTAGATGAGGCCAGGGTTCTACAATAGGGCTGTTGCTTCTATAATGAATGAATGAATTAAGTCGCAAAAACTATCAATTAGATATATGGACCAATGCTGACTGAAGATAGCTAATTTTGGTTGCGACAATTTGAATCAGAATTAGAATCCCTTAAAATATAGATGAAGACATGCTGAAATCTCTAATTAAATCAAATCCTCGGCAAACTATCGCAGAATTATTAGAAAGACTCCCATCTTCTATGTCGACAACACACAAACCTTTAAAACATCTCTTCAAAGTAAGCAGGATGGGTTTTTTTAAGTACCGCATGAACTGATTGAGGATGACAACAAAGGACACGTGCAGTGTCTTCGTTTGCGAGATAAAGATCTCATCCTTTTTTTGCAACAAATCGTAACCGGAGATAAGAAATGGACACTTTACAATTAAAAAGAAAAACGTAGTGGATTTATACGAAGAAACAAACACCAGTTCCAGCCCCAAAGTCGGGATTAACACATCGGAATGTTAAAAATAGACTAGACAAAGCTAGACAAAACGAAGTGTATTGTCGAAAAATAAGACCCAATGAATCAGAAGCTGAAGGAAAAACATCCAAATCTATCCAATAGAAATGTAATTATTTTAGACTCGGGAATCGAGTGTCGTCGCGTGCTGGTATCAGACGATGGCGGTTGGGCACAATCATAGTTTTGTAGATTTTACGGAGCTATGAGGAGCCAGGCCAATTCAGTAACGTGTGTGCTACCGGAGGTGCCTAAGCTCGGCTTTCGGGCTTTGGCTGGCGACCTGACGCGTATTCGAAGAGCCAAGATAACCCCCGGAGAATATCCGTCACAGTCATGACATCATGGTTGAGACGGAGGTGTCCTCCAGGTGGGAAAGTCCCGCCTCAGAGTTATATGGCAACGTAAATAAATAAATAAAATAGACTCGGTTGTTTTCGAGCCGCTGTGATGGATTGGTTGAACAACTGAATAAGGAAGTACTCTTACACTGAATGACAAAAATTAAAATGCAGTTGACGAGAGAGATGGGGCCCTTCTCCTGTTGTATGAAGCAGTGTCATGATTCTTCAGGAAGCATATTCGGATTAATGTTTCCATCATCCGATTAGCTCAATACCGAATTGATCTACATATGTCATAGACCAAGCAAACCAATTTTCCAACCTTCCTCGCACGTTACAGAAGTAATAATATTTTAGAATGTCAGTAAATAAATTAAATTATATTCTAATCAATAAAACATGGATTTTTTTCCGGATTACCTATATGCCATCAATTATTCGATATATCGTTAATGTTGTAATTACATAGTGATATTCATTAAACTTTTATTTTCTAGAAATCATATTATTATAAATTAGTTAGACATCGAAACTTAAAAACAAATTCAGGATAACAATTGACCGAGATCTGGAATCTCAGAAAAACTAATAAGCTTTGCCATTAATAAACACATAGTCTAACTAACATACCAACAACAGTATTAATATATCTCATCCTTCGACTAGAGTCAAATTTTCACATAATAAAATCGTTACATCTGGCGGAAACTAAATAAAAATATCCAATTGCACATTGTAGTATAAATTTATTATGTACATTAAGAATATACAATAGTTTTTGCTTATAAATAAAGGCAGTATGTTGCTGATTTTGATTTAATAATGTTAATCGAGCGATGATCGCTCGTTAAGGCTTAAAAACAAAGAAATCAGATCAAATATGAACAAAGCTTGAATGTAACAGTTTGCAGTTTCATATGCAACAATGCGAAACGCAGCCGGACCATAGCAATAAAAATATGAGAAGACAAATATGTATGTATGTACATGCTTCTATTTATTCATTTAGCCTAAGTAAAGCATTTCAACAGTAATAGAACACATTTACAGGTACACTGCGATTAATCCGTTGCTTAAACGTATTTTAAAACGGATCAAAATATATTTATATATTTTGCAATAATTAGAAACAATATTTCGGGCATAGAAAACTGTGTATAAGGCGTTTTATATTATTGCTCGACGTGTGAACTCGGCAAACAGCATAATTTTTATTGGGATTCAAATAAAAAATTGTTTATTAAAAGTGTACGATATTTGAAATTAGTAATATGCGTTATTTAATTAAAACTTGTACTATCATTTCCTTATAACAAATATAATGTGTTATAAATGCCGTTAAATCATCTAGCAAAACAAAATATATTACATCGATCGTAGCACAATTTTTCTTAAGATGTGATACATTTAGAGAAAAGAAATTTTCTATGCAACGCGCGTTAGTAATCTAGTCTCGATATTAATCTTTCTTATATCTTTTTAAAATTGTTAATTGATAAAAATAATTTATTAACATCTCTGTCTGATTTAAAATATTTCAACAACATAATTTAATATTAATTATTCGAAATCACATTTATCATCCTTTGTTTTTATACAGATGAAAGATATACATACTCACTTAGATTTTTTACTTTTACGCTTATTTCTTACGGTTTCGCCAGTCTGCATGTTGGCACCCGGCATTGTCTTTCCGGGCGTTGGTCCTGTCGTCGATTGGCTGCTCTTAGTGTAAAGGTTATTGAGAAAATCTTCCAAATCGGCATCATTTATACTAACGAATGAATTTTTTTGTTATAATTAAATTAAATATGTATTTAAAAAAATGAAAATGTTAGACGGTTACTTGTTGTTTTGATTTTTGGCGGCACTTCCTTGTTGCGGTTTATTTCCTAGAACTATCCTATACTGCACGTGATGAGTGTTTGCCTTCAAATGCTTTAAATTCTTTTTCTAAACAGAAAATTTACAGATCAGCGTTAATTTTTTGCCATTTTACGCTTCATTATTTAAACAAATATTTACTTGACAAGACGCCCATTGTGTAATTTGATAGACAGCACCATCCATACAGGCATAATACATCCAGATCAGTCCCCAGCAACTAGATTCGGCCCAAATATCTCCCTAAAATCATTTTAAATTGTAGCTATGATAAAAAACTACGATTTAATAGTTAACGTTTAAATACCTCTTTAGCAGAATGATGAATGTGGCATTGAGAGCAGTACCGGGCTGCATAGCTGGCCCGATTTGTCGGAGTTCTAGCGTGTCGGTTTGAACATCCACTACACCGGATAGTAGATGCGGCGCGACGAACTTTTTCCTGCAATCTGGCTACCAAATCCGCCAATTCATTTCGTGCAGCCTCAGCGTGTCTTGTTTCCAGTACTGTCTGCTCGTATGCTTCTCGACGCTCCTGTAAAAGAGAATAATATAAGATTATCCAGAAAGTTGTGACGTATTTATGTGAGGCGTTTATTCCGAGTGAAGCGTTTATTCGCATTTTTATGCTTCATCATTTCTCGGACAAAAATGTGCAACTGTCGCAATTAACTAGACGACATTTTGGATGTTTGAATGTATCAGAGATGGTTTCAGAAGTGTCGATTAGAAAATTTTGACCTTGAAAACAGCCCTAGAAGTGGAAGAACAAAAATTGGGATGAAGACATTTTGAATACCGAAGTGGAAGCAAACTGCGATTGTTCAATAAATTGGTGATACTCAAGCTCAAGTGTTTTTGAGCATATGAAAATAATTGGCAAGGTGTGGAGATAAGGAATATGGACGCGGCATGAATTTAGTGGAGACAATATCGGCGATTGCGTAAACATATGCGATGAATTCTTAGAACGAGAATTGAAAGAATCGTGTTTACATGATCTGATCACTAGAGACGAAAATGGGTATTTTATTCGAACCGACGACGAAAATATCATCATCATAGGTCCAACAGCCCTATTGTAGAGCCATGGCCCCATCCAACACCCTTCTCCATTTTATCCAGACTGCCGTCACGTCACTCCATTTTCCGGTAAGTTGCTCAATGATGCTCTGTACACAGTCCAACCACGTCAGCCTTGGTTTTCTTTTTCTCCGGGGACAGGAAGACTTTTTGGCGGTTGACTGTCCCGCATCCTTGACACGTGACCGGTCCACCGGAGACTAGCCACTCGTTGTTTCGGATACTATTCACCGTCATGGAATACGGCCCCAAATATTCTTCTCAGAATTCTTCTCTCCAGGATAACCAGTTGTCGTTTGTTTGGTCAAAGCCCAACATTCAACAGATGAGTCTGATGAGGGTCATCTAGAGCAGTGCTTTCCAATTATTTTCATGTCACGGCCCCCTAAATCTGAAAGAATTAATTCCCGCCCCCCCACTCAAAAAAAAATATTTTATAGTTTTATTAAGATTATTTGCCAATAATATTATTACAATTATAATACACCTATCCCTCGATTTACGGTAGATAGGGTTTCACGAAAACGTGTAAATCGAATTTCAATATATTTTCAATGTAAAACCGTGTAAATCGAAAAGTACACAAAAAACGCATAATTTGATTGTTTTTTTTAAATTCATAGATAACACAAAATTATATTCTTTTATTATTAAAACCTTTTCCAAAATAACCCTTACTCGTCAGCATTGAAAACCTGATTAGGAGTATGATATATGAATTGATGGCAAAATTTTATGGGGTACATTTGGATATTCTTGCACTGCATCTATATCACCAGATGCCAGTTCACCTATGTAGAGAGTGTCTTGATTTGAATCTTCGAACCAAGCATGACTTACATAATGAAAGCCTAAACTTTCAGATAAAGAGGACGGTAACTTCTCTTTAATTTTTTCGTAAATCCACTTAATGCTTTGTTTGTCAATAGCGTTGGTATCAATTGGCATCCTTTTTTTTGTGTTTGGTCCTCTATCCAAATCATTAGGCCTTCTCCATGTTGTTTTTCCATGGCAATATCTATGATATATGAAATTATTGCTTTCCGATGATACGTAGTGTTTAGCTGCTACACTCTTTCCTAATTGGGTTTTAATTTTTTAATGGTTCTTATTGTAAGCTTCATTTTATGGTATATAATCCTGTAGCTCTATTACTTTCTCCATTTTCAAGTCAAGGATAAGCGCTTGAATGGCGGAAAAATACTACAGTGGATACACACCTACAGTGGAATGCATACCTACAGTGGAATGCACACCTACAGTGGAATGCATACACTACCACAGTGGGCCTTGCGAACAAATAAAATTATTATTGTCCAGTTATTTTCCAACATTTATTTTCAACTTCTTTTTTAAAAGCCGTGTAAGCGAAAACGGAAGTGTAAAAAAAAAGTTCAGGTGTAAATCGAGGGATAGGTGTACACATATTTATATTCAGCACAAAATCGTTTAAAAAACCTTTGTTGAGATAGCGTCGTACTTCACTATGATACAGTAAAACTCCGTGCACTGAATACATCTCTGTGCACAAAATGCTAAATAATCTTGTTTCTAATTTATTCTTATTTGTCATTATTTTTTTCTTTTATATTCTTTATATTTTTTCTTATTTATTCTCATTTTATTATTATTTTTTCTTATTTATTCTGATTTTATTATTATTTATTCTTATTTTTTTCTTATTTGTCCTTATTTTTTTTTTATTCCAACCATTTCAAGTCGAGATATTGATGAATTCTTCATTAATAGTATATAAATATGTTTTCATATGTTTATTATTTAACAGACTTAAATAGATAAATTCCTTAAATATGCTATGTGGAAAAAAAATTATAAATGAATATTTGTACTTTGTACTGATTTTTTTCGAGGCCCCCGCGAGGAATCCTGCGACCCCCCAGAGGGAAGCGGCCCATAATTTGGGAAGCACTGACCTAATATACCACACAATTAAACACAATGATAGTATTCGGAGAGTTAAGCTGCTTACCGGTTCACCGATCATGTCAAAGGCGTGCTGTAGAATCTTAAACGCTTCTTCCGCTCCGGGTTGTTGATTCTTATCGGGATGAACAAGAAATGCTTGTCTACGATAATATCTTTTTATATCATCGTCGGAGCATTGAACTCCTACACCCAGAATACTAGAAACAATAAATAATTCATTATGAAACATAATTAAAAATGATTAAATGAATTATGTAAATATCCACTACAATGGAACCGAGTTTTTATATGCCCGGAATTAATGTTTTCTACAGTTCCTAAAATTTCAATAGATTTTAATTAAAAGAATATAAAATTAACCTTTTAGTTGCCCCAGAGTTGGGAATAATCTGTGCTTTCAGGCTTTATTATTATTGAAAAAACCTGGTACAGATATGGAGGATTCCTAAGTGCATACTTTAAACTAACCGTGCGGAATGGCCCGCCACGTATATGATTTTTTTCAAATAACTCTTTTAATATAAATTCTAAATGTCACAATTTTATTGTATTTGTCTAAAAAAGTCTAAAGAATAAATATTATAAATAATTATTGACCTTTTATTGTCTGCAATTGCGAAAAAAATAAAACAACAATATAAGTTTCTGTTGCCACGGGTGCGATGTTTTTTCTCACTCACATCTGTTACGACGTGCCAAATGCAAGTGAAACGTACTAGTCACAAAAATCCAAAATATCGACCAAATTATGAATGAAATGAAATTTGAATGCTTAGAATAATACTTTTAATAACAATTTTGAGCTGCCGTGAAGGATCGGTTAATGTGTTAACATCTCAAGTTATGGGAATCGACAATATAGTCGACAGTCATTCACACGGAAACTTGTTCAGAGAACTCTCCGGTGAAGAAGAGGCAAACACGATGGATACAATTCCAAAAAAGAAGATGCTATATTGAGGGCATTAAAAACAATTTTACAAGCATCGATTTATAGCGTTAAAAAAGAAAACCCATCCGATTTGTGTGATTTTCTTAATAAGTTTTTTATGGGATTATTTACAACCCCACGATTTACGTTTCCCTCGTTTTTTTTTATCAATTTTTATGAGTCTAATGATATTTTAATTCACTCACCTATATGGATCTTTTCCTTTGCAGGCTAATAATCTTTTCATTGCTTCTTCACCTGTTGACGGCAATGGTATATTCGTATGGTTCTTTTTTTGATAATCGGATTCACTTTCTTTTTTGGCTGCAAATAATCATTGAATATGAATTCTCGAAAAAATAATCATATTAAAAAGTTTGGATGATAAAACTATGTGTTATAATATAGTAGTAATATATTTTTTCCGTTATCTTAATACCGGTATTTTGTCAGTATCGTTATCATTTTTATTACAGAAAATAAATATTATAATAAAATGTGATATGCTTATTTTATGTCTATATTTTATGAAAAATATATACCATCCATTTTGAACCATTTCATTTTGCGCCAAAATCCTACGAACGTATGTCCTAATTTATTATCTATGTAATTGCCAGCGTTATAAAGCCACTGAGTAGATGTCGCCTTTTCTTTTACTAGTACGAAACCTGCCTGAGTTCGTATGAAAATTTCAGTGCACATTGAAGAGAATCTGAAAATAAAAAGAATTGTTCATAATTATTTAATTTGAAATATTTTATATAGTCCTTGTTTATTTGTTTTCATAGACTTACAAGTCGGCGGAGAGATGAGCGCTCATTTGGGCAACGTCGGAAACTAGATGAAAAAACCAAAACAGGCAACTGAGAAGGAAAGCGATCCAATTATTTATATACGTCTGAAAGAGAGCGAAATATTCATTGTTTTTAGATTTTTTAGCCTTGTATTGGGTATTTTTTTTGTTTTTGTCGGAATTATTTTTGCCGGCCGATTTAATATTAGATCGGCCTTCTTTAATTTTCTTTTTACTCTTTTCCACTTCGGCATTCTGCTCTTGATACACAATGTTGTCGAATTCTTCAGAGTTATCGACGATCTCCTCGACTTTCAGTTCATTTTTTTCGGAGCTTTTAGTGTTGGAAGGTTTCTTTGAAGATTTTTTCTTTGCACTCTTTTCTTCTTCACCTCGATCAATCAGGACAAATTCAGAATTACAATTTGTATAGTTCTGTTCGCATTTAACGTTCGCGTTGCAACTGTCGTTGGCCAAATCCTCGAACGATATCCATCGTTTGTTTGGATTTTCATCCGGGTTTTTCTTATTGGTGTATTGTTTGACTTTGATCGGAGCCTCGACGTTGTTTTCTCCACTGTCGCTGCCCGATGATGTCTGAGATGATACGGTCTTTCTCTTATCCGTTTCAATTTTTTTCAGTTTTTCATCAGATAACTTTTCAGTGTTCGAGTTGAAGTTTTGAGTTTTATCATACTTGGATACGTTAGGTTTAACCGGGTTTATTTTAGGATTATCTTTTACGGGGAACGGTTTTTTAATTGGTATTTCTGGGGGGTTGCCGTTCTTCGGCGTTTTAGATAGGATGTCCGAATACGACGGTCTCATGGGTTTCACCTCGGCGACGATTCTCTTTTTGACATTGACATCTGAAAGAGGTGCCGCTTCTTGTTTGACAAAGAGGTCTGCAGGTTTAGGTGGTTCGATCTTCGGCGAATATGGCCTACCCTGGGGGCCGAAGGCGATCTCGGGTTCAGCGGGGCGGTAAGTGGGGGGTGGCGGCTGTACGTTGAGAAAGCTGTGGCCGAAGGGCGCATAGGCGGCGCCACAATCGACGGGCCAGTTGCAAAGGAAACTGTCCTGCTGTTCGTAGTAGGCCGGAGCCGACGGAGCATAGCCGAGGCGTAGCGCGGGTCGACTGGGCTCGAACAGCTCGTAGTTGCTGACAGGCATCACATATTGCTTGGGCAGTTCACCGAGCTCGTAGCCGCCAACGGGCACCACGTATTGCTTTGGTCGTTCGCTTGGCCATCCTCGGGCCTCGTCGCCCTCCCGGGCCGGGTACTCCGGGTACATGCGCTGCGGCGCCGCCATACCCACACCAGGGTTGCCACGCGGCAACTGTCATGGCCCGGCAGCCACACTGGCCACACTCCTCTTTTTATAATTATTTCCAATTTGACGTCAATACTTTCATTTTAATAAATAATAACAACCCAATTATATTTAAAAAGATTTTAGATTCAAAACACATTATGAATAAATTAATGATTATATCATTATTTAAAATATTATTCACATATAACGAGAATATTGATAATAATTTATAATGAAACAAAATATTACATTTATAAAACGTTAAATAAATTATATTCTTAGCTAAAAAAATGACTAAATCCAATTAGAATTTTGAATTTGAAATAATTCATGTATTTAAATAGTAATACAATTGAGTTATTATTATATAATTTGGGTTAAATATGACTTTTCATATGTAATAAGCAATATATTTTAACATATTTTTTTATATAATAAGAATTACGGAGGACATGGTCGTTGAAATAGTTTCTTTTACCACCATTGGTCACTCCGAGTCCCGAGGTGTCTTTCGCCGGTGCCATGGCTTCCAAGTTGCTAAGAGTGGGGCGTGTTGCCAAGGTACTACGCCCTTTCACCGCCACGGACGCCGCATGCCAGTTTCGGCTTCCAGCTGTCGCTTGCTCATTAGATAACATTCACTTAACCCCTATGACACTTATTCAAGGAAGTGTTAACAACTCTTATTTTTGTGACCTTTTATTCGGTCAAACTGATTAAATATCGAACAAATTTTCGTCTAAATCTCTCTATTAAATCGGTTACATCAATTGTTCTTACTTGATTCCAGTACGAGTTTTTAATTTAAGTTATTATTCAAAAAAAAATCGTAGAAAAATAAAAAAAAACACTTAAAATAAAAAAAAAAATAATTAAATTATTCAACAATAATCGATACTAAAATAAAATAAAATTTTGGGGTGCATAATTAATATGCTATTACTTTTCAGAACCCAGGCTTTTTAAACATTAGATGTTTTTCATCTGCTCATGATGCTGATCTCGTCGTTATTGGTTCAGGGCCTGGTGGATATGTTGCAGCAATTAAAGCCTCACAATTAGGAATGAAGGTACGATCATTATTTTTATTATATTTTATTATCGTAAATTAACTGATGAATATTATAGGTCGTATCAGTTGAAAAGGATCCGACTCTCGGTGGAACTTGCTTAAACGTCGGCTGCATCCCATCAAAGGCTCTGTTAAATAATTCATATTATTATCATATGGCTCACGGTAATGATCTACGCGACAGAGGAGTGAATTTGACCGGAGTCTCCTTGGATTTAGATAAAATGATGGGCGTGAAAGAGGGTGTAGTGAAAGCATTGACCGGTGGAATTGCTCAGCTTTTCAAAAAGAATAAAGTAAGTAATCTAAGTATTATTTAAGATTAAAATATGTAATGTACTTATGAATATATTATTTTCAGATTACCTCAATTAACGGACACGGTGAAATTACCGCCCCGGGACAAGTATCTGTTAAAAAAGCCGATGGTTCAATTGAAACCGTTAATACTAAGAATATACTTATTGCAACAGGATCAGAAGTCACACCTTTCCCGGGAATTCCGGTAGAATTTCTTATTAGAAATAAATTTCATTGTTTTTTATAACATAATTAAATAATATTTTTGATATTATAGGTCGATGAGGAGACAATTGTTTCATCAACAGGAGCCTTAAGTTTGAAAAAGGTTCCTGAGCATTTAGTTGTTATCGGCGCCGGTGTTATTGGTCTCGAATTAGGTTCCGTATGGCAGAGACTCGGATCCAAGGTCACAGCTATTGAATTCTTGGACTCAATTGGAGGTATTTATAAAATATAATGATTAAAAATTCGTAAAGATCGTTGTTGCTATTCATTTTTGATATTTTTCAGGTGTCGGTATCGATATGGAAGTTGCTAAGACGTTTCAAAAAATTCTTACCAAGCAAGGCATTGAGTTTAAATTAGGCACTAAGGTTACGGGAGCAAGTAAACAAGGAAACACTATTTCAGTCGAAGTAGAATCAGTGAAAGATTCCAAAAAAGATACTGTATGATCTGATTTTAACTAATTATTTATGAGACGTTATGTTTATAAATGGATATTATTTTTAGCTGGCATGCGATGTCTTATTAGTTTGTGTCGGACGAAGAGCTTATACACAAAATTTGGGACTCGATAAAATTGGAATCATCACCGATGCACGAGGACGCATTCCCGTTAATGAAACTTTCCAAACTATCGTATCAGGGTGAGTAAATTAATTCAAAATGATGTTATGTACTAAATAATAATAATATTCAATAATATATTTAAATTTATTTAGGGTTTATGCCATCGGAGATTGCATCCACGGACCAATGTTGGCACATAAAGCGGAAGACGAAGGAATTGTATGCGTAGAAGGAATGACTGTAATTATTTTGGAATAATATTGTAATATTGCTGTATTTGTTCGGAAACTAATTTTGATTTTTATTTAAAAGGGGATGCCCGTCCACATCGATTATAATTGCGTGCCTTCAGTTATTTACACTCATCCGGAAGTCGGTTGGGTCGGAAAGACAGAAGAAGATCTGAAAAAAGCCGTATGTTTGATATAATAAAATAACGTAATTGTATATAATCGGATTAAATTAATAGGTTGTTTTATTTATAGGGAATTGCTTATAAAGTCGGTAAATTCCCATTCATGGCCAACTCCCGTGCGAAAACAAACAACGAAACGGAAGGATTTGTGAAAGTTTTGGCCGATAAAGCAACCGACAAGATTCTGGGAACGCACATCATCGGACCGGTATTTATCTGAAGATTTTATTCATGCATATCAATTAAATTTGAATTAATGTATGTATATAATTTTTTTTCAGTCGGCTGGTGAACTTATAAACGAAGCCGTTTTAGCGATAGAGTACGGCGCCTCCGCTGAAGACGTCGCTAGAGTATGTCACGCCCATCCGGTCAGTATTACGATGTATATCACATGCGTTTTATTAATTATTGTTAATAATATTTATAATTATTTTTTTTCAGACATGCGCCGAAGCATTGCGTGAAGCTAACCTGATGGCATATATCGGAAAACCCATTAATTTTTAAACGGTAGTATTCTTATAGTTTTTTTTTTGTAAAAATGTAAATACACGTGAAACTTAAAAAGAAACGAGTTTAATTTAAATTAAATTTGTTGATTTCTCATTATATTTTGTTTATTTATTATGTTATGTAAATGAAAGTGATTTATCGATACGTCAGCGAATGATTCCCATAGCGATTATGGTTATTATAAGTATATATGTATAACATATAATAAAATGAACTTGAATATATATTTTGTCGGCACCGTTAGCGAAAGTAAATACTACACAAATAGTAATTTTGAATGTTTTTTTATAGGTTGCCTTATTTTCTATATATCATAGTTCATTAACAAATACAATTTCAGTATAAATTAGTATTTTATTATCTTTTTCCTTTTACACAGATCCCTCTTCCAATCCTTATTACGATTCATATATGTTAAGAACAAATATAAGTGTAATAGAACATAAATTTATCGTTTTTCTTCCTCCAAATGCTGCATCTGGTTTCCGAATGTGCCAAAACAACTTAAATACAAGAGATATTTGCAGAGTTGCTATTCATTTGTTTCATTTTTGAATAATAAACATGGCGGCATTGTAGGTAGGTCATAATAAAGCAAATTATGTCCATGATTAGTACAAATAATATTTTGGCCATAACAAGGTATTATAATAAAACGAATGATCAAGTTTACATATTTTTATTTAAAAATTTGCATAAATTGTGTATTTGTTGTAGAAGAGATATGAATATTTGAAAGGTTTTATTTTTAATAGGAAAACGCTAGATAATAGATATATTTTGACAAATACCGACGTTGCAGATAAAAGAAAACCTTTCAATTTTTACAATAGATCGTATTACAAAATACCGTCAACAAATGGGAAGTACATACATTTATATATTTAAAAAAAAAAGCGATTACCCTGACCATCTACATGCTATAAACAGATTTATATACGATTATGTTTTATTTTAAAAATGTAAATCATAAATAAATAGCACGGTTTATATACGGTTGAAGTAATGAGATCAATCTACGAGAAAAAAAAACAAAGATCGGAAAATAGCGATGCTGAATCGATAATATAATTATATAATACTCGAGTCTATGGTGAAGCTTAGACTCGCAAAATTGGTTTAACTTTAAAGATAACATAATTCCGTGTAATCAGTTGTTGCGGCATATTATATAACACATTAAACACTGCATTACATAAGATTTTTTTCATAGCATATGTTAATTAAATAAATATATAATGTTTATCAGATTAAGTTAATCTGTTCAATTCTTTTAATCAAGTAATACGACTCTACGTGAGACGAGAGTGTTTTTTAAAAATAAATCATGGTATATAATGAAACATTCTATTTAAATAATCGTTTATTATTATAAAAATATAAGTAATTGGACGGTTTATGATGTTAATGAAAAAAAAATAGTAGAGTACATACTCGTAAGCTATTTCTGATTTTAGCATATTAATCATCCAATGACGTTCGGACATAAGTTACAATTTACCATTGTAGTTAAACAAATATATTTGAGCGTCGGACACATTGCAATTACGTTAAGATAGGGTAGTTATACGATAGCGTAATTTTACGTTTGTAATATGCTAAGAGAATTTAGTGCATTTCAATACTATAGTCATCATAAAATAAGATATGATTTTGTTACAAGTATTGAGAGATTTACAGCTTACATTAAGAATAATCTAAAATACTGTTTATTACACAACATTCATAGTCGTAACCGACGTTTACAAAAAAAAAAAAAGATAAATAACATCAAATACAACATTATAGAATATATTTTTATATGTATAATAAAAAGCACATATACAATTATATTGGAAAACGACTAAAAAATTGATGCTTTGAAACAATGAGCATTTTTATTTAACATTTAGCGTTTCACCACAATGTGAATAATCGCGAGCTGCGTTTGCATTGTGGTTCCGATGTTAATTTTTATAAAATATATAAATAATATCAACAAACATGCCAAGCACAAACGATCCATATACTTATATGCAATAAAAAAAAATCAACACGTCGATAAAATCGTTAATATATACGTAATTCTTTGGTTGGTAGTAGGAAATGAACAATTTTAAAATGGTTAGTTAAAATTCACACAAAATAACACAATCGAATATCGTCTTTGGTAATTATTCGCTAACACAAATATATACTTTACGGTCGATTGATCCTTGTTGGCCGAGTGAAACAATATATATATATACATATCACATTCCAGATCAAAGTCAAAAAAAATCACAGAACAAATACCATATTGAGATATGTATGGATAAAAATGTGTTTGATCGAAGGCTAACGACTGGATAACATTATTTAAAAAATATCCAACATTACATGCATGGAAACTTCAGATGGCTTTGTAAATAAGCATCCGATTTACACAAAACGCATGGGGGGGGGGGGAGGAAATGTACATATCACACGCCACATAAAAAAAAATTAATGATACTTGATAATATGCAGATGAAACCAATTATTATTGTCATCAGTTTTTGTTCTTCCATCGATTATCAATCGTCAGATAATATTCGATCGTCTTCAATTAAACAACTCTGCTTTCTGTAAATGTATTCACAGTTATTTTCATTTCACAATCATATATACTTGACTCGGAATATTTATATTGAATCGAAAAACAATCAGCGGATAATTTACAACGATTGTAATATGTTATTGCACAGTTCTAGATTGAACGACGGCGACATGTGTTTCTGATAGTCTACGTTTTTTGTGTTGCAAAATAGGGCCGATCCCGCTTCTAGCTTGTGATCACTCACTTTTTCAGCGAGTATAGCTTCCAAATCTTCCATGTTGAGCTTGTGGTCGATCCAAAACGTCGTAGCCTCGTCCACGCAGTCGGTCCATATTTTAGAATTCGCCGGAAGTATGTTGAACAGGGATCGGGTGATGGCGATGGTGTGGCTTTCGATATTCTCGACGGGAACGCTCGCAATGTTGATTTCGTTGCTCGACTTCAAATACTTTCTCTCGTTGCACATGCAATCCAATTTGATGATGATATTTTCGGTGATACCCTCTTCTAACAACTTTCTGCAAACGCTTTTAACAAGATCTTGCAATAGTTTGAGATTCGAAGATAAAAATTCCGATCCGCCATCTTGTTCGTCGTCGTCGTCAATAATTTTATCGTGCTTCGAATACAATTGAATTGTGCAGTCAGACGCTTCTTGGAATAAATTGTTGAGCTGGAGATTCAACGCTTCGGCGTAGTCGTTCCTCAAAACAGACAGTAAGGCACGGAGATGATTATCGAAGAGAGGTGTGTCATCGTCGATGAACTGATTGAGATATTTGAATAGTTCGACGGCCCAATCCGGATTGTCGAATGCTTTCAACGATGGGACGGGATTTTTTGGCGATTTATAAAAATTACTGGGATGAAACGGATTTTCGTAATCCGTGTCTTCCAACACGGTCACGTATCTGAACGATTTTTGCAACGTATTATTGTGATTCGGTACTCTAATTATTCGCGACGAGTTTTTAAAGAACACTTTGTATTCCCCTTCGTTTATTGACGATTTCTAAAAAATAAAATAAAATTAATAATCGACGACGTAATAAATACGATACGATTTAAGATAGAGATGTTTACTTGTATCAATGTGTTTCCGGTTACGAATATTCTCCCTTGACTGTTTACGTGCACCGTAAAATCTCC
>JAGXCT010037246.1:0-37877 GCA_022495035.1 Philopotamus ludificatus | reverse complement strand
TGGGGAGAGATTCGATCCTTGAGGGACTCCAGCCGTAATCGGACGGATGGAGGAGCATTTAGAATCTAATTTTACTTTGAAGGATCAAGTAGGATTAAGATGAAGGAAGGAGATGAGTTTAAAAATTAGACCCTCATGCCAGACCTTGTCAAAGGCACGAGTGATATCTAAAAAAATTGCACCGGAAGAATGTTTAATATTAAGAACTTCGATAAATTCCGAACTTATATATTTTGAAGTATAGACCATTCCTCTTGCTGTACATGCATTTAAAATAATAAGTAATTAACCTTAGTGATTACTCCTTTCACATTCGACGTATTAACTTTTGATGAAAACATATGATTATCGGTTTCTAACACAGGAGAAGACAGATTCTGAGATGTCGAAGATTCCGGCTGTATAAAGGTATCGTCTTTGGTTATTTTCTGCTCTATCGAATTAATTTTTCTTTTAGCGCTTTTGGCACCCAATCTCAATTTCTGCGGACTGGAACCCCATGTCCATAATTCATTATTATTCAACAAAGCCAACTGAAACATTAAGATAAGTTAAATCATATAAAACCTTATAAAACATAATGTGTATAAACGAACCGTGTGATAATATCCGACAGCGATCATCGCGACGGATATGCCTCCGAGATCGATTAACATTGGCAGATTACTTTTTTGTCGGCATAGACTAGCAATCTGTCCAAAGACGCCGCTTCCGCATAAATACAAGCTTCCTTCGGCTGTTAATATTGCCGTATGACACGCACCGCAACCTACGTAAGACACCTAAAAATAATAAAAATCAACGATAATAATACAAATTAATCATAATTAAATTAATTATGGTAGTTGTTAACCTTTTTGTCTATCATTGCATTAACTCTCTTCGGCAAAAAATGATTATATACAGTGCCGTGAGCCAATTGTCCATAAATTCCCCAACTAAAAATAATTACGCATTATTAAATACGTATACGTTATAAATAATAAGTCGGATAAATGATATTTTACCCCCAAGTATATAAAGCGCCACTTTCTGTAACGCACGCCGAATGATATTGGCCAGCATCGATTTGTACGATTTTATCGAAATTATCAGAGCTATTATCTTCGTTTACTTCGATTAATAATGGACTATCGGTGGCGGTTAAATCGTGTCCTATTCCCAACTGTCCATAAGCATTGTTACCCATTGCGTATAACTGAAAATAATATCCGTATAATAACAACGAATATATTATAAACGGATTTTATTTTTAATAATTATATTTACCCCGTTCTCCGATAAAATAAGTGTGTGATGTCTTCCGCATGCGACACTGACGATTTTTCCGATCAAGCTAGTGTCTACGTCGACGTATGCCATACTATCGCTGGTGGAAATAAGTTTAATTTTTCCATTACATGCAATTCCCCAATGATTGTGCCCACCGGAGATTACACAAGAAAAATCATTTTCCGCGGACACCGGATGATCATAACTTGGCAAATTAAACATTGAAATATGCAGTGCATGTTTGTCGATCGCTACTAATGTTTGCGTCTTTGACGATGTAATCCGAGAATGCAGCGTGCTTATTACTCCGAAAAATGTTCGAATAAGTCGACGCATTTTACTCAACTGAAATAAAATCTTATATTAATCGAAACAATAATCAAAATTATCGAGCAATATGAAAATGATGCGTACATGATTGTTGGGCTCCTTTATCGACAACGCTTTATATGGAATACGGAAGCATTCTTGTAATGGACACATCCAAACACATAATTTCTGTAATCAAAATACACGTTAACAATCAATCGAAAAAAAGATAATGCGACATTACGAAACAACTTACTTTTAATAGCTCATTATCAAACGTCTCGCAATACTGATTAACGAATTTCAAGAACGGTAGTGCATCGTCGGTGAGTAAAAATTGTGTATAACATTTTTTTAAAAGCGTCGATAAATATCCCCGGCAAGGACTATTAGAGTGTTCCATCAGTATTTGGAACGTAGGCCAGAGTTTACCCCTCGTTAACGAAATTATATTTACGGCATCCCACAGACCGAGATCGATGAGTATTCTCAAGGTCGTCATAACAGAGTATTGATTATTTTTTTCTATGTAATTTAATCTAAAAATAATACAAACATATATAGAAATTGAATTACGTATAAATCGTAGAAAAATCAACAAAACTCACAATATTGGCATATGATGATTATCCAGAATTGCATGTAAAATATGTACAAGCAGTAATATGTCGGCGGATTTCGTGGATTGAGGTGTGATACCGCCGTGGACCATCTCTCCGTAGAATCCCAGGGCTCCCAGACGATTCAATATATCATCGGAACCGAGCTGTGCATTTATACAATATTACATAAGCGTAATTAAAAAATAAAATATACCGGGTACCGGACGAAAATTACGTTTTTTGGCATCGTCCTATTCAATGGCCAGTTATGTTATAGTTGTAATGTGTTGGTGGAGATCTAAAGCACAACTTTTTTTTGCACTCAAATACAAATGGAAGGATTTGTGTCGGATAAGCAATTTTTACAAAATTGCATTATTGGCCTCCCAATGGGGCGGGTTCCTCCAGGCCTGTTCACGATGGTATGGAGCATCCTATCACTGCCCATCCGGGCTACATGCCCTGCCCAATGTAGGCGTTGCGTGAGAATGTATGAGGACAATGGTATATCCCCATACATGGCCATGACCTCGGCATTGGAAACGCATGTCTCTATATCCGGGACTAGCCTCGTCCGGACGCGGTCCGAAGATCCGTCTTAAGACTTTTCTCTCGAACCGATCAAGACGATGCAAGTCCCGGTTTGCCATTGATTCTTAGGCTTAACAAATAAACCTCAAAGTGAGAGGGTAGTGAAAGTGGGAAATGAAACGTTACTGATTGAAGTTGAAGCAAATCTATTTATCGTTCATTCATCATAGGCGCAACAGCCTTATTGTATCGAGTCCAGGCCTCATCCAAAATCCTTCTTCATTTTATCCAGGCTGCCACCATGCGCTCCATCTTCCGGTAAGTTTCAATGATGCAGTGTCCCTTTGTACACAGTCCAACCACCTCGACCTAGGTCTTCCTTTCCTCCGGGGACAGGAAGGCTTAAGCCTTTTCAGCGGCTGACTGTCCTGCATCCTCGACATGTGACTGGCCACTCTGACGACAGCTGTGACCGATATATCTCCTCATTGCTTCAGATACACCTTTCGCAGCCGTAGAATACAGCTCCAAATATTCGTCTCAGAATTATCCTCTTCTGGATATCCAGTTGGCGCTCATCTTATTTTGTCAAGTCTTCTTTGAGAGGAATCTCGACTGTAGATGCTTTTGATATTGTCTTCATTTCGTTGATCCTTAGTCCCATGCCAATTGCTGGTCTCATTATTCGCTGGCATACATCCTTGGGAGCCATCCGAGATCTGGCTACAATGTCTATGTCGTCCACATAGGCAAGACGCTATTCTACAAATAGCTAATATAATCGGATACTCTTAGTTTAGAGTGAGAGAACATTAAAAAATAATTGGTATGGTTGTGTGGATACTTCATAATTTCAGTGATGAAGCAAATCTGCATGGGTTAGAATTAATAAAATTAGAGGGAAACCCAACATTTCTTTGGCATTTTGTGACAGGGGATGAGAAATGGGTGGCTTTCTAAAGGGCACACTAGTAACTCTAAAACTGAACCGAATGATAAAAAGGTAATTATCTTAGTACTGTGATTTTAAAAGGAATTATTTAAAAATTCGACATTTTCGTCCGATACCCTTGATTTATATTTGTTAAAAAAATATTACTTTTGCTAAACGAAACATTGGCATGGCTTGTTTGAATCGTTTTCGTGCGAGTAAAATATCGGCGGCCGATATTAACAATGGCTTCAATGGAATTTGTAAGCCGTACGATATCCTTTCAATGCGAGCTTGCCCCTCTATCAATTGATCGACAATCCACTTCAGTATGTCACAGCTGAAAACAAATATTTGCGTAAAAACTCAATGAGTTATTATTCGCTATAAATAAACGGCGACGCATTAACAAACCTAGTACTTAAATTGTATATTTTTTTGCTGGAAACAACTAAACAGGAACTGAGATTGAATTGTGGTAAATCTATATTGTCGACATCCAAAGTGTCGCTCCATTTGATGGAATGTATCGAATCGGCGGACGATTCGTTGACACTCCACGCATCGACAAAATATTCGTCTTCATCAAAAAAATCAGACCACAATATGGAGTGACTCATGTCGTCCTAAAATTTATAAACAACAATTAATAAAATATATCAATAAATATTTAGAATTAATTTAAATTTGTCATATTAACTCATTATGGTTTGCGCAAATATTTAGAAAACCTTTTATGAGAGTCTTATCATTTTTGCAAAGGGTAAAAATTATAGGTCTTGCTTGTATATTAAAAATTACTCCCAAAACTTTAAATCAATAATTTTGAAAATTGAAACCTAGCATTTTTACTGTTGTCTATGGTTTTATTAATCATCAGATCAGTATTTCAGTTTTATACTGTGGACATAATTTTTTTTAAATTTATTTTTCAATAATTAAGATGTCAATTGACATATAATTAAAGTTCAGAGGGTCTAAAAACACATATGCTGTGTTAGTGGCCTTTTGATGGTCATATGTGTTGCCAGATCATAAAGAGTTAAGAGAAATTTGTGAATACATTTAATACTTAATACCTCTTGCGATGAAAAATGAGTGCTATGGATTTCGACAGAATTAGATCCGAATAAATAAATCATTTTTTGTTCCCATATGATTTTAGATATCTCAGCTGGTAAATTTTTGAATTTGTAAGAATAGACAGGAGTCATATCTTCAATAGTTCGATGAAGCTGAAATAATAAATACATATGTGAATTTGATTAGAAAATGTTGCATAATGGATTATTAAGACTTTAAACGTACGGTCAACGTGCCAGCGTTCGGATTGAAGATTGACACAAAGTGTTGACCGTGTGCACTTTGAGCACTGACAATCCATCTAGAATTTTTATTTGCACATCCAGGTTCGTCGAATGCTGCATTAGCTGAATCTGCGAGAGTCGCAGCCAATGAGATGGGTGTGGGATTTTTGTTGTTTGATTGTGAAGCAAATTTATCAGGAACATCTGAAAACGAACGAATTTTAATGAGATGCCTATTTTTTTAAATTGAGGATAAACTTACTTGAAGTGGAGTGACTTCGTATTTGAAATAGAGAATTCATTTTATCAGATCCTAATTCCTTCAAAGTTGTTAAAAAGTCATCAAATTTCTTACCGTCTTTTGCTTTGATAGACTTTTTCTTTCCTCCTGTATGATTAACATTTGTGATCCTTGTTTCCAGAACAAGATGCCATTGTCTACCTTTATTGCTGGTTATCTGTTAAATATTTAATAAATAAATATAGATGAGACGATTGTGTTTAATTATTGAATAAAATATGCATACCAATAGATTAACACTATTTTCCTCGTCGTTTATATATATGGAGAGTCTATTCACTTTTCCTACGATGTAGGATCTTCTGATAACTTTATAGGATTCCAATGAAAAGAAAGTCAGCCCACCGCTCTGGTCGCCGACAATGGCAACAGAGTGCTGTTGCTCGGTTTGCCACCAGACAAGTGCAGAAGGTTGTGGGGTTGATGGTAAACGCGGAGGCAGGAGAGAAGCGCGGGTGGGCGACCAGCGTGCGTCTGCCGGCTGGCCTGGCTGTAGTAGGGCCAGAGCGGGCAGGGCGTATAGGCGTGGCTCAGCCGACAGTATCAGCAGCCAGGAGCCTGCGGGTTCGAAACACATGTCGAGGACGCGTGTGCTCCATGGCAGTATTATGGTCTCGCCTGGCACCATCTGCAGATGCAGACTGTCATCCGAGGCCACGGCCAGCAGGCGCCGCCAGCCATTTTCGCAGAAGGCCGCTCGCTCGGCACGTAAGTCAGCCAGCACCTTCAATCGGAACAGCCCTTCCATGACTGTGACAGCTGATCGGCTCTACATTACGACGTGCGACTCTCGCTCTTAAGTACAAACTTTGGCCTAAACGGGTATTATAACGATCATGTTTAATTATGGACCGCGAACTAATTTCGGCCATTCCCCTTACTGTCAAATCATATCATGAATAACTTAAATGGCTTATGAATCATCAAGTTAATGGATATTTACAAGTAAAATGCATAAACATAGTAATAATATTGTATAAGATATTTGCTACGTTGTATTTCTGAAAAACATTTAAAATAATAATTTAAAAAAATTATATATTCATTGTGTTTTAATAACGGTATAAGGTGTGAATAGCATCAAAAAATTGTTACAATTTCAAAAGTATTTTATAACATAAAATTATATCGAATATTTAAATGTTTTTTAAATTAATATTAATATTATAATGGGACAAAATTTTACTTTTAAAAAATGCATTTTTAAGAACAATATATTATATAAAATGTTTAATATTCGCCAAGTACTCGAATAACACAATAATTAATTAATTTTAGATAGGGTGTGTTTTAATTACCAATATGTACGATATTAAATAAATAATTTTGATAATTAAAATATTTAAATCCGATAGTCAATGAGATATTTTATTTTGTAATAATCCTTAAAATATTTCAAATAAATAAATATATTTAAATACAAACCAAATGTGTTGAAAATACTTGAACCAAGTCGCGTCTCGCATCGGTGTGTGTATACATGTGGTCGGAGCTGGCAACATTAGTCAGTTGTCAATTGAACATTTGAAACAAACATGGAGGCGTCGTCGGACGAGGAGCAGCCTGAGCGGCGACGCAGCTCAGGGCTGCGCAGCGTGGCGCAGCGTGTGCGCTGTCGTGAGGTAGCTTCCGCCCCGTTATACCCTGGCTCTGCCCGTGATTTTCGTACTCTGCTCTCCCTGGGCGTTCGATTGAGAATTTTCAATGATCTATGATTCCAAATACAAATTCATATATCGGAAGAATAACGAATTAATTATTCCCGTGGTCGAGATTAGCTGATTACTGATAATACGCATTCAATATAAAGAATTTAACATGATCATTTTTACAATTTTTCAATCATTGGGTCTAAAATTGATGTCAATTTTCGATGAATTGTATGTGTTGTATATGCCTATATTCTATAATAAAACCACAAGAAAATCGTAAGTCTTTTCCACAAAGAAAACAGATAATTTCAATTGTCTACAGTCAGAATTGGATAGTTTACTCAATCATCTATCTATTTTTAATCCTAACGAATATTTCTATACTAGTAAATGATGATCCAAATTGAACAACGAATAAAACAAATGTTTTAGTTGACAATAGATAGCTTACAACACATTTGCAATAATATTTTATTTATATTATGCAAAAGTGTTTATGTTTAAATCTCTATTCTAAAAAATAGTACTTAAATTGATTCATAAATATATAACTAATTGTTTATTCATTTTTAGGTACATGGAAATCTTTCCGGCAAACTCAGATGTGCCAATAAAAAGATTTTTGAAAAGATTCCTCCTCGCTTAAGATTCTCTTTAATGGATATAGTGCCGCAATCATTTCTTCATAGTCATATTTTCATGGGATTTACCCAGTGTGGTCAGTTTTTATTAAGCTTTACATATCATATAAATTCGAGGACGTTTCTTCGAGAAGGTTATAATTTTAGGTAATATAGCTAATCTATAATTTTAACGATATATAACCTTTGTTGTCATTTATTATGATCTTGCGTTTAATATTTTAGATTGCATTTTTTATCGTGGGCTCCTGGACAGCAAGCTAAACTTGTACATACAGTTCCTATGTTTGATGACGATTGTGTTGATAATCGTGTCGCCGTAACCATCGCTCAATGGAAACACAATCCTTCGCTACTAGTTGTATATGGAATTGCGTAAGCATTTTGATAATCTATATACGTATATATTTTTATTGAAATTATTTATGAATATTTTTATCGTTTAGTGAAGTATCGACGGAGCATTCGTATTTAAGTGTGATTGGAGTGCCGAGACTCGGATGCAGAAAATGCGCAGCTATGTCAAATTCAACCGAAGGTATACATTTAAACATATTTTATGAAAACAATTAATTACTGTGTTTTTATTGAACATTATTTTTGTTTAGTTTTAGATTGTGGAGGAAAACGGTGTATACAGCATAATTTTGCCGTTCATACTAAGTTCTATTGTGCTGCTGAATCAGCTATGTGCGAACCCGTCGTACAATTGGCTTATCACAATCAAATTATCATATACACAGATTTTATTCATATACTCGAAATAGATTTGATAACTCCGGATATTTTGTTAGACGACGAAAATAAAATTGCGGAAGAAAAAGCTGCGCAGGACACTTGCTCATCTTTAAATCCGACATCGCCACAAAATTATAAACAAACGAATGTCTCAGCCGATACAGTCATTCAAAGTATATTGGCGGATTTTTCCGATATGGAAATGGAGCCGCCAATTAATATAAGGCCGGTACAAGTTCCTGATATGTTAAGTCACGAGGTTTGCATTCAAGCTATTCGTGGACCTCAACCGACTCCGGGTTGCAGCGAGGTGTACGTCGGTGTTGAGGACGGATGGGATTCGGTTCCGTCCCCGAGAACATTGATTAGCCCGCCGTTACGCTCTCCCAGTCGCCGTCCCGCCGAAAGCCTATCTAGATTTAGTGAGATGCACAGGATTGCGGATAAAACGTACGAATTTGTCGAAGAGACCGAACCAAAATGCGAAAAATTAAGTTTATTTCGGAAGCGTCGCTTAGCTGATAAAAAATACGAATTTTCAGAAGACAATAGTGAAAATATCGTGCCTTTCCGGGTACTTCGGAGTAATAGAAGGTATTACATAGGACCGTCTAAAAGAGCGAAATCTCCGAATTCCGAAGGCGTTATATTAAGAGTTCACAATCAAATAGCTCATCCGACTGTACCAATTATAAATACCGACGTTAAGTGCAATCCTGTAATAACGCATTACAATAATAGAGACATTGATTCTCACGAGTTAGAATATAGAGTGACTGCAATGCAGGAAGACGGCTCGTTGAAGACTATTGCGGTTCACGATAATTCCTCAAAGACGTTATCCGATTGTCTTACGCATCCGCAAGATCCGTACCTTGTTCATTCCGAAAATTCTAAATGCAGCAAACATTTTAATCGTCGTTTTGTCGAGAGCGACGATGATATTACGTCCATAATAACAGATTCGGAAGGTTTGTGTTCAGCATGCGATATGATTTCAGTAAATATTGGTTTTAAACGAATCTTTTTTTTTAGATGATTGCATATCAGGGTATCATGTAGCTCTGCCGCTAGTGGCACATGGAGCCGGATATGCGCCGTTGCAACCGGTATCCATGAGCGCTTGGGAAAAATTACGTATAGGCGCACCCGTATTACAAGCATCGCAGAGATCTTTAGACATCGAATTATTGTGCAATGAAGTCTGCGTTCGTCTGTGCCGTATCCATAAAAAGAAATTCATATATTGCTTCGATTGGGGATGTCATATAATTAATGTTTGTCAAACCAGTGGTTGTATCTGTGGAGTGAGTACAATAATACTTGATCATGTTTTTCATGGCAAAGTTATATTTTTTAACATTTGTATTTTTCTTCAGGTATGTGCAATGTGGTTGTGGGGATCCGACGACAATATGGATGATGAAAGCGATACAGTTTTTCTGTGCGATTCATGTAAAGAGAGCAACTCGTTATGTATGGTACATAGAAGACAATATGCCGCAGAGGTATTGATTATTATTCTTTTTTTAACGGCTCATTAATTCATTTTATTTACTTTATATTCGACGAGGGTTTTTAAAATTTCAGTGTCTATTTGTTTGGGATATGGTTAGTGGCTTATATCGCACCGAACATGTATCTTTCAATGAAGACTCGACTCAAGATGCTTTACGTGGTATTTATAACACATATTTATTGATTTTTGTAAATTTTATCTTTTTGGTTTTATAATCTTATGTTGGATCAGGAATTTCATTATTATTTTCAAATGGTATAGTTTGATATACCGAAAAAGAAATAAAAAAATTATCGGTGTGGATTCCTCCCCGGAAGGTCAATGACTGACCAAATTTTCTCTACAGCAGAATTGGGAAAAAACGCAAGAATTCACCATTGACACGCACCACCTGTTCATAGATTTAAAATCGCATATGTCACAGTTTACAGGCCAAAACTATACGAGGCGACGAGGAGTCTCAATATTTCTTAAATGTTGATAAATATGGCAAGGCTTGCTATGTCGGAGGTTGGATGCAAAGTGCGTGTTCAATCTGAGTTCTATCTGAAGAATTTGAGACAGGGTGATGCTTAAGCATGTTTGTTGTTTAACATACCACTCAAAGGTGTAATGACAGACTCCAGCGTGGAAACATCTGGCACCATTTTTAATAAATCGGTGCAGCTTCTTGCCTATGCGGATAACATAGACATTGTGGTCAGATCTCGGGCGCATACCAGCGAATAATGAGAATGGCAATTGTCATGGGACTAAAGTTCAACGAGTACAAAATAAAATACATGCCCATATGCCAAGGACGAACCCTTGAACCTCTAATAGTCGAAGAGGCCGTCCAGGAATTCACATATCTCGGCTTACTTATTACAAATAATAATGAAATCAATTTGGATGTACGAAGAAGAACCATGCTGGCAGACCGGTGCTACTTTGGATGCTATGCATCTACTGTATATCCTGGAGGAGGATTCTGAGACGAATATTTGGAGCCGTATTCGATGACGAGGAATATCAGCTGTGTACAGAGAGATAGTGCATCATTGAAACTTACAGGAATCTCGAGCTACGAAGGAAGTACGAAGAACCATGCTGGCAAAACGGTGCTTCTTTGGACTTTAAAAGCATTTACGATCGAGATTTCTCTCAAAGGGGACTAAAGTCAAGCTTTACATGATTCTTATCAAGCCCGTTCTAACATACGGATCTGAATGTTGGGTTTTGACACAACAAGATGAATATTCCGGAGAGGAGAATTCTGAGAAAAATATTTGGAGCCGTATTCGACGACGGGGAATGGCGTATCCGAAGCAACGGGGAGCTGTACCGACTATACAAGGATATACCGGTCACAGCTGTCAGAGTGGCCAGACTCCGGTGGGTTGATCACTTGTCAAGAATGCGGGACAGTCGGCCGCCGAAAAGGTTTATGGTTAACAAGCTTTGTCCCCAGAGGAAAGGAAGACTAAGAAGGTGGTTTGGCTGTGTGACACTGAGGGACACTGCATAATTTAAACTTACCGGAAGATAGAGCTACCTGGTGGCAGACTGGATAAATTGAGAAGGGCGTTAGTGAGGTCAGGGCTCTACAATTGGGCTGTTGTATCTATGATGATGATGATGATGGTTTGAGTTAGTCTGTATCCGTACAAGGTCGAAGAAATATCTTTGTGGAGATATTTTTTTGTACATTCAAAATAAGTGACCTTCTAAACCCGAGATAGCACTTTGCCACTTGGAGGACACTACGCGATCTCCAGGAAAGACCCGTTCGTCCTAAACCTGATGCCAGGACTGTGACAGTCGTCCATCAGGTTATCTAGTCTCTTTAAATACAGGTCAGATCGCCAGCCATGAGCCTGAGAGTTGAGCTGTCAACGTACGGATTGTAGCAATATTAATCAGACGAGGCTATGGCAAATTCTGATTGGGTGCTACTGGCATCTCCTGTTGCACACACGTTACCGAACTGGCCTGGATAGCGGCCTGGCTCATCATAACTCTGTAGAATCTACGAGACCATGATTGTGCCAACGACACGCGACAACATTCGAATTCCTACCACACTTGCAGTATTTACTAGACATCGCTCCGTCCGACTACCTTATTTTTAGATCTATGCAGTACTCCTTGCCAAACAAAAAAATCAGAAATGTGAACGATGTTGAAAGTTGCACAATATTTTACCTCAAAACCAGATTTTTTTTCTAAAAAGGGCAGTGAAATACACAAAATAGATAAAAAGAGGTGGTCAAAAATTATAGAAAATATAATTTTTTAAACAACGTCGAATATTACACTACAAAATAATAGTTTAATTCCTGGTCCTCTTAATATATGTATTGGGTTTATATTAAAATTATAGTCATCACAAAAAGGATTGCATTCTTTGAAATACGATTACAGGTTGTCCTCGACTTACGACCGAGATACATTCCTGGACTTTGGTCGTAATTCGAATTCGTCGTAACTCGAATTTCATATAAATTCTTTCGTCATCTGTACTTATATAAGTACAATCCATTGTTTTTTTGGCCCCGTGGATTGAAATTTTTAATGAGATGTTTATGTCCGAGATATCAATTTCAAAATACTCTGTCAATAATTTGGCTTACGAATACATTTGGTGATGTATTCTCTTTTAAAGATATGAGATTTTTTAACTAAAAATTAGTGTAGAAAATTGATCATTGAGTCCCTGAAAATGTGGACAATAGACAAAGATTAGAGAGATGGTTTTTTTTCGATAAAATCGTAATTGAATGGCGTATATTTTAGTGCAATTCTTTTTTTGGTGATGACTGTATAATGGAATTCTTTGTTAATGCTTGTTAGGCCCGATAACTAATAGTACATAGTTAATGATTTTATAAATATTTATTATATTAATTGATGTATAATTTTAGAAACTGGAAGTAATCGAGCTAGACAAATGGCTCTTCAATTAGCTCCGATACCTTCGATTCACGGACAAAACATTAGATTATTAACTACGTTAACAGGTAATATATCGGTATCATTTATAATTAACTGAAATAATAAAATTATGATTTATTAATCAATTTATAAAATGTAGGTCGATCTCTCAAGCGATTAACGGACATGGACCACTGTATTGAGATCACGAAAAAAAATCCAAACATTTCCGAGACGGATTCTTCGTCGACTGAAGAAAGCGATTCAGACTGACAACCGTTTTTTTGTTGCATCATTTCATCGATTATGACAATACTAAAAAATAATTTAAAATGTGACGCTTATTCTAGATATTATAACACTGATCTGAACCATGTTTTCAGTATTCTGTACATAATGTAAACCATGAAAATATTTGGTTATTGAAAGTGTTCGGTATAGCCGATTAATATTATACGAGCCATTTCTTTGCCAATGCTTTAAATAATCGCACATTATAAATTCGGTGCAATTATTATAAGGGGGAATATAAACGTAAATATAGTTTTAGTAAAATCAGTCAAGTAAAGTGTGTTGCATTTATGTGCATGTTAATTTTGTAACGTATTATTATTTCGTATGTATGCAAACGAGGTGTTTGCGTTAAATGATTATGGATATTATTATTTACTTTTTGTTTGTATAATTTACCGATTGGAATTAATGTTTATTTCAATGAGGACGAAGTGCGTAGATATAGTAAGGCGTTAAATATAATTGTAAATTATTTGGGTGTCACACGAGAATGGTGCTCAACAAAGATTGATATTTATTAATATTTAAATACTATTTATTTATGAGGTATTGTAATGTGTGACACTCGACTGGAATGAATAGAAATCGTAATACTCATTTGAGATAATCAATTAATATTCATAAATTTAATTTATTTAAAAAAAAATGCATTTCCTTCGACTGTGCATCTTGTATATTTTGGATTTAATCTTAATCAATATTAATCGATATTAGAACATTATTTCATTTTGTAATTATACAAAATGACTGATGTATACGATTGTTTTTCTTTATATTTTAAAATAATTATGTGTTGAAATTCATACGCAGATTAAAATATATTTTTTTCAATTTTTGCAAAATGGTTGTGATATATTTTTTTAAATATCTGAGCGTTATATTTTTTTTTTATAAAACATTAAACCACCAATAAATAATATAATTAATCAAATTATCCTGTGTCAAATGCAATGTTTGTCCGGATCATCAAATGCATTCTATTTTAATCTCGTGTAAAGTATCAGTAGTTAATCGCGGTTATCTAGCATAGACGATAATATAAAACCGTTCACATCCGATAAAACATGGAAGTCGCTCTATTATATATATATTGTGGGATCATATTACTCAATATATACTTGCACATCATTAAACTAGCATCCAACCCAGTCCACCAGTCTATAAAATAACTAGACTTAAAAAAAAACCCAACCAAACACGGAAAATATGTTTAGGTTGTTGTTAAAGTACCCCTTGCCTCATGTTTTATTTGATTAGATGTAGTAAGCTGATATTGGAATGATCATTCTTTAAGATCCAGTGATTTGGGTAAATAAAATTCATACGTAATGTACATTGGTACTGATAGTCTGGTATATGTTTATTTATTAAGTAAGTTGCATACACGTTGGGATTCACCGTCGGTGTCTGCTATGTACGAATACCATTGCCGCAGAGTCCCTTCTCTAGTTATGTGTTTAGTGATTCAATATAGTTTGAATCAATGTGATTTTATTTTGATAATCTAATCATAATTATAAATTATAAATGTGACTAAGATATGTATTATGATATTATGTAATGTGCATTTTCATTTTCTGATGAAAATAAAGTTAATAAATAAAATAGGCATTTCGTTTCACTTCCTTTATTATTTAAATGTATATATTTTATTTCGGAATATCTTTACACATTAATGTTTAACCTTTTCCACTCGATGGGCTAGACGTATTGGTCTTATATTACAACTTAAACCAAAGTGTTAATTTACTAGTGTTAACCTAGCCTTAACGATCGGTATATATTAACCACATGCAACGAGCCGGAAGTATGCCTTAGTCGAAGCGGAACATCGTCGTGTTCGCATATCATGAATAACTACTTTTATTCTTAGAAAAATCCATTTTTAAAACGTATTGTCAAGTCATCATCATCATCATTTGCCAGCCACAAGACTCTCACTCGCCTTACCAAACTCGAATGGCAGTCGAGGCCAAAGGAACCTGAGTCTCACACGTAACGTGAGGTCTCCACTTTCGTGTCCATACCGCGGGGATCCAAGCCGTCTTGGTATGCGGTTTTTTGTAAAAAGTTTTCCTCTCTTGGCCATTGCTGGCATTGAATGTATATCTTCTACCTTGTTGGTATCGGATTTTACCCTCTCGACTGTGTCCAGGCAAGTAGGAGGGGATTTGTCTTGGTATTCGTTTATTCACTTCTCTAAGGCGCTATCTGATTATAACGAGTGGCGAGTGACAAGTAGCGAGCGACCACACACACACCTATATATTAATAGATATAGTAAAATTTGTAAATCAATTTAAACTAAAAGCTAAAAGTAAACTCAAACCAAACTTCCAGCTCTCTCAGACCACTACCCCAATGTAGTCATATAAAAGTTTTGGACATGTAGAATTTATATTAAAAGAGTTATTCCAGAAAAATCAAAAACTTGGGGTCCCAAATAGACGCCATCGGCACGGCTAGGTTAAATTTGAGTTTTAGCTACATTTTGCATCTACAAATTTATTCGTCTACGGGATGCAATAAAATAAATTTCTCTAGTTAGGTTAAAGGGTCACTATTAGATTAATTGCAAACAAGAGTAAACGGCTGTATTTTATCTGCCGAGTTTTATGGATAGAAAATATATTTCAAGACTGGCAACATTGAGTTTGACTTTTCGATAGTGTTCGCTGGCCGATAAGGATTTCGGTTAATTTTCACTTTTTCTGTGGTTACGAATCGTAAGTATGATAAAGTTGATACATAATACACTACAATAAGTTTATATTTATCATAAGCATGTGGTATTCGCAAGTATTTGACGTTACATAATACCTAACCTATAAATAGTTAGAGCTTAGCTGTCGATATGGGGAACACGGTGTCTGCTGAGGCAGCGACCCCACCGCCCGAGTGCCCCATGCATCGCCCAGCCGCCAGTCCTACCAACCCACCCCCAAAAATCTCAGAGTGTCCCGTTCAACACGGAAAGGATGACATTAACCCTTATAACATGGTATGTTTTTCGTTATTTATAATGTGTATTTATTTTAAGGATTACATATAGTATAGTTGATACTATGAAATTAACAGATGCCACCAGCTAATCAGCAGCCGGCTCCGGATCAGCCGTTTTCATTGCCGATCGAAAGACAGGTATCAACTATTCCGCGTGCGATGCCTGATGGGACAAGTGAATTCTGGGTATATCCTAGTCAACAGATGTTCTGGAATGCTATGCTACGCAAAGGCTGGAGATGGAAGGATGAAGACATCGGCCAAAAAGACATGGATGACATTATTAAAATTCACAACGCCAACAACGAACAGGTTAATATTTTAAATTAATCACTTAATCGATATTTAAATGTATTATTTAAATATGTATATTTAAGGCTTGGCGCGAAGTATTGAAATGGGAAGCGCTGCATGCAAAAGAATGTGGTAATCCTCGTTTAAAGAGCTTCGGAGGAAAAGCAACACAGTTTAGTCCACGTGCTAGATTTCGCCAAATGATGGGGTATAATATTATATATGCTTTATTCTTAAATTTAATTGCATTTATATGAATAATTTCATTTTCTTTTTAGGTATGAATTACCGTTTGACAGGCACGATTGGATAGTTGATCGGTGTGGCAAGGATGTTAAATACGTCATCGATTATTATGACGGCGGCGATGTAGATAAACATCATCAATTTGCTATATTAGACGTCAGACCTGCAATGAACTCTTTTGAAAATTGTTGGGATAGAATGAAGGTTATGTACATGAGGTACAAATACGAATATTTCAAGAAGGAAGAAAATTCATAAAGGCTTTCAACACATTTTTAGGATAAATTTTACAGTCCTGTTAGATATTTTATTTTCAATATTGTTAGATATCTATGTTTATGAAATTTCAATTACGATTTCTTAATAATTGTTACTTATGTATTAGTAAAATAATATTAAGTGTTAAAAATTAAGAATTAATTGAAACGTTTGTGTTTACTGAATTTTCTCGTGAGATTCTATATTTGATTAGATTTTATTGTTTTGACTGATAATTTATGAAATTAATCAAATCATGTATTTGAATCGAAGCTGGTAATTCATGAGCTAATTAATCTTAAACATTGTTATTTAATGTTTATATTTGTATTATTATTTAGGTTATTGAAACAGCGTACAATTGTTGATTATAATTTTAAAATTGGTCTGTAAATATTTTATTTAAATTTTTTGAATGATCGTATTTTAAGTAGAGTGCGTAATATTGTCTTATTACATTTTTTCAACGTTCATTATGATTAACATGTATATTTTATGTAAGTTCGTATGTATAAAAATGATTATTCTCGAATGTACATAATATATTAAATTTTAGTTTGTAATGAGACGAGTATGTTTTTGTTTTAGTCTCATCTAAGTAATGCTAGCAGCGATACTGTCTAAACATGAAATGCTTACTGTGTAGTCTTTCAAAAAGATATCGATAACGGTGTAATCAATTAATAGAATATTAAGCGACTATATTACAGTTAGAACAATATTATTTGTATTATCGTATCCGTAAATGAATAAGGGCATTCTTCGATATCAGATGCCTTTTGTTATCAAATAGAATAGAATATTGTTAAAATATTTTTAATCGGAAATAAAATTACATTGAATTTATTTAATGATTCTCTTTATTCCTTAAATTTGTATCCTTCAAATGAATAATTGGATAGAATGGAATTTCTATAAACGCATAGTCTTTCACATAAGAAAAAACAAATTTATTAATACCATTTTCAGCCTTAAAAATATCATAAACGAATAAAGTTTTCTAGATGGAGACTAACATCAACTTAAAATATTATTTCTTTTCATTTTGCCAATCTTTAATGTATTTAAATGTACGAGGAAGAGACTCATTACCTCCAGATGTTTTAAAAGAATATTTATGTAGGTAGTTTGGCGGATTGGAGTTAAGTAATTTAATGCCATCTATCCTGCGTTAAATAAATAATTATAAACAAATACAGGTTTTACACTTTAAATTGGACGTTTTTCAAATCAAATTGGACGTTTTGCAAATCAAATTGGACGTTTTACAAATCAAATTAGGATACCTCATTATATTTTAACGTGATAAATGAGTCTGTTGAAACTGTCACTTCTTTAAATTGCTATAAATATTTCATGAACATGTATATGAAATTACCTGCAGCCGCTGTAAAAGAATGACATGAAATGAATTTATTTATTTAAATATGGGTTTATTTATTTAGAAATGCATAATATGTATACCCAATTATGAATCATACAGCTTTTTTTATAAAATGCAATGGGGTATCTAATTTGATTTGAAAACGTCCAATTTTATTTGTAAAACGTCCAATTTGATTTGTAAAACGTCCAATTTGATTGTAAAACGTCCAATTTGAAGTGTAAAACCTGTAATACAAATTTCAAACAATTTTTTTTAAAGTCGTTAAGCGATTAAATATCATTATTGTTCTTATTTTTTTTTTGTTTATATAAACTATTATTTCTCATTTCTAAGGAACGTGACCATGTGCATGATTCCCATTTTGGAGGAGCATGTGCATGGTTTTCATGGGAATATATAGGGCAGTGGTTACTCGTTGCCTTCTGCACTGCAGTGATTTTTTTATACAAATAAAATAATATTAAACATTAACCAGTGTCGTGGTTTGCCACTGAGGGGAATATACTTGTGAGAAATTCATTCCCCTTGCATCTTTAGAATCTTTATCGAATCTTTGTATGGGTGAATGGCGCTTTGGAATCTTTCCGTTATGCCATTTATCCATTATCCATCCAATAAATTTGGATGTTTGAGTTTTTAACAATATTTTTAATTTGGGCCTTATTAGACAGCATTTTCTTAATGTCACTAGTTTTCCTCACCGGAGGAAATTTTCTCCATTGCTTCAACTTTTTATTCTTTAATCAATAAAGAGTTCTGCTGTGGCGAGTTTCCTTCTATGCTTCCTAACCAATTTCTCTAGATCTTTACGATTAATCTTAAATTTATGGACTTGCCAAGATTCAATTTCAACAAAAATAGATCGGAACAAAATACTTTATTAGACATTATTCTGGCGGTAATTTCCTATTTTAATATATTAAAAGCACTTCATCTCACTGTAGTCTTAATGATTATTTTCACGAAATAGAGGATATTGAAATGATTTTTCCAAATATTCTAAGCGCAGGTTCTCTCTCAGAGTAGAGTTGTTCGGAGACGAAGACTAGATGCTTTTTATATGTAAAGCTGATACTACATATTCCATGAACTTATATATCTCCAGTTAACTGCATAGAGGAGATGATCAGATCATTCATTGCTAGAGGAGTCGAGTTAGTTCATTAAGGTCAATCATGTTTAACCGATCCGTCACGGCGGCTCGAAAACAACCGCGTCGTCCGGAGGAGATCTATCTATAAGGGAAAATAGAATACATACAAGGATTTCAAGTCAATCATTCTCGGGGATGTTTACCCGCAGGCTGATCTCTCGCAGGACGTGCCGCTCGCACGTTTCACTCCAACATCGTACTGGATGCGAGCGAAAAAAAACACCGCGCCCGTGGCAACAGAAGCGAATATTGTTGTTTTTATTTTTTTTCGCAATGGCAGACAATAAAGGAAGATGCTTATTTATAATATTGATTCTTTAGACTTTTTTAGACAAATACTAAAAAGTTTGTGACATCTAGGATTTATTATAAAAGAGTTACTATATACTCAATTTACTCCATCGGCACGGCTAGGTTAAAGTATGCACTTAAGAAGAATATTAAGTATCGTAGATAGCATCCATTTTTTGAAATAATGTATACGAAAGAAATGCAATGAGTATCTGGCAATTCGGACAAGGGTCCTATGACTTCGAAGAGTTCGGTCAAGCGTATTGTTTGTCCTCTGAAGCATAAAGTGTACTCAACAGAGTGTGCATGCTCTGATATGCAGTGGGCTTTAGAAAGAATTTATTATTCTCTGTATATTTTGACGACACAAAGATATTTACTGCTGGAGAAATGGTCGAAATATCGAATCAATACGTGTGTAAGCTGAATGCATTGTCGAACGCGATAGAAGTTTCGTTCGCCGATATATGTGTTGTCGATCGTCGCGGAAAATTTGCTAGATTTTCTATTTTTTTTTTTGGGGGGGGAAAACGTTTTTTTATGTCTTCTGGCGACGTGATTGTTTTCCGCAATAATGGCGTTGGAACATTTCTATAGTTCCTGTTTTTCAACTCGGGATTTTCTCTGCGATTCAAATATCATGCTTGGCCGGACCTATCAGTTTCAGGTTTTTGGGGGAGAAATTACGTAGTTCTGCGGGCGAAATCGTGCGGAAAGGAAATATTTTCCGAACTCACATACATACATCGTTTTGATACCCAGGTATACGTCACATCGCTCAAAACAATATGATTAGTCGTCATTGTTTACGTAATTGTGGCGAAAATACTCTTAGAAATACTCTAATCCGAGTTGGGATTACATTCGATAATCGCATACTGCGGATTTGCCGCAACTTGATATTCGATAATAAAGCTTTGGCACTTGATTGAAAATTGAATTGTACGATGCACTCGGAGCGGAATTGCAAAGTGCAGTGTAACATGCAAGTCTGCAATTAGCAGTAACGCGCCCTCGCGCTCGCTATGTGTAAGGTCATAGAGTTTTTTGAACATTCACAGTGTGCACGGTGTCCATAATACACCCGGATTGGAGTTTTAGTGCAAGTTGTTTCTTCAAGGCTCACCATCTGTTGGGGCAGTTACCAAGTTTAAAGTGTTATTGCCTCAACGCTTGGTGTTTAATTTGAAAAGTTGCATGGATAGTTTACATTGAACGGAGTATCAAAATTTCGAGAAATTTCAATAGTAGCACACAGAGCTGACGAAATGTGTATTTGTTCAACGTTTGCATGGCCACCATTAGTTTTTACGTGGATTGTTTCAATATTGGAATTTATAAAGTCAAAGTTTCAATTCAATTCTGATGCAAACGTTTATAATAACTGATCATCAATTACTATTACTACAAGATCTATAGAAGAATATATTAAAGCATTGATTATATCTAAATTAAGAACAATGTAGTAGACACTTAGACTAAGGAGATTTAAGCATCCTCGTACAAAAGTACTTACTTACTTGGAGTAAAAATTAAGATGCGCACTGGACACTCAACGTCTTAAAATTGAGTGGGTAGGATAAAATAAACATTAAACTGAAAAATAAATACGTTAAAAAGTGGTCAAATTCAGATATTGACCCTTACGACAGGGATCTGGATAAACGCTTTTTGGAGGAAATGACATGAACCTAGCCGTGCCGATGGGGTCTATTTGGGACCCCAGGTTTTTTACTTTTCTCCAATAACTTTTTTAATATAAATCCTACATATCATAGACTGTTTGTATTTGTCTAAAAAGGTCTAAAGAATAAATATTATGAATAATCATTGACCTTTATTGTCAGCAGCCTAGAAAAAAAATATAAACAATATTTGTTTCTGTGGCTACGGGTGCAATGCTTTTGCTAGGTTGACCCAGCTCCCTAGTCATCCAAAGGCAAATGCCGGGATAGTTCCTTGAGCCGTTTCCCATCAAATATCCGCTTCCTACAAACTCGCTCCGTCCTTAGGTCCTAGACCGTAGCGGCAACGAGGAAATCCCTCGCATGGATGAAGCAATGCCGCACCTGGTGGCTGTTTTAGATCATTGCTATATGCGTAATTAAAGTTGGCCTGCTGGCCCAAAAGAGGGCCTTCCGCCCTCCGGAAAGCTAGTGGGTCAACTCTGCACCTGGATTACGTAGCCAACTAATGTTGTTCTTGGCGTGCTCCGAAATGGAGGAGGAAACTTCAACAACGACGAGCATGCGAAGAATGGCAAAGTAAAAGCCATACGAAATCATCATCATCACTCGCTCGTATCTGGTAAGATGTACCAAGTGCTAGTGAAATGTACTAGTGACGTAAGAACTCTGAGTCGGCGGGTGTCTTCAGTCTACGGCGGGACATCGCCGAGTGTGCGTGTCATTTATACGTCGTATTAATTAGTAGAAAATCATTAATGACTATTTTTATTCTTAGAATAATCCATTTTAAAAAAAAATGTCAAGATTTTGACGAAGAACTCATAAATATCTTGACTTGAAATATAAGATTGACCCAAATGTAATGACGCATTTTCGGAAAGCATAGTTTGAGAGTAGTTTTCTTCAGTTTTTTGACTGAGAAAGACGTGTTTGAATGTTTTGTGTGTCGTGAGAAGTCTCCAATCTTCTTTTTTTTACGTGTCCCTTTAATATTGACCGAGACGTGTCCTTCGGAAGAACATTTGCGCATAAAAAATATTTGCCATGTTTATGGAGACGCATTAAACATCAAGAAATGTCAAAGATGGTTCAAAAAATTTTAAATCGTGCAATATAGATTTGAAAAATGAGCTTAAAGTGGACGTTTCCGTGAAGTGGATGAAGCAGCCCTGAAAGAAGAGGTTTAAAAAAATCCGACTCTCAGTATCGAAGAATTATCGAACCAAGCTGGTACTTGGGTCCCCCAAGCGTTGTCTGAGAGAAACAAACACATGAGGTGCGGTATCTGTCAGTTACTGAAGGAGAAAGAAGAGTCGCAACATTGGGTTTGACAGATTTATTGCATCCAGCTTATTCTTCAGACATGGCTCCATTCGATTATCAGCTTTTTCGCTCATTGGAGCATTATTTACGAGATTTTTTTTAAAATCAAAAGATGAAATAAAATCGGACCTTTCAGACTATTTTGATTCTAAACCTGCAGAGTTTTATGAGAAAGGCATTTTAGATTTACCTAATAGATCATATAAAATATTGGTAAATGGGGTTTTCGAGCCGCCGAGATGTATCGTTTTCATTCGTGGACTAGCCATCATAGTCGTAGGAACGTATCGAAACTACTTTTTCCAGTTGAACTAGATTTTTTTTAATCTGCAAGTCTTGTCAGATTGCCTTGTCGATACGATAATTTTTTACATTTTCCTAATATTAACATTCAAGCACCCGCTGTTTTCAGGCGAAACTTACATCTAAACCCGCATCTTTTTATCGATCTTGCGATTTTGCGCGGCTCTGTAAAAAATGCTTAATAACTTTTTTTCTTTTGGAGATAATTTGGTCAAAAGAGAAGTATTATACGTATAGTATAATTATATTAGATTATTAGAATATTTATTCGAGATGTGAAAATGATGATTTATTGTATTTTAGACGATAAAAAACAAATAGATATCTTTATGTAGTATGTAGGTAATTTTAGCTTTGTAATAAAGGATGTGACGGGTTGTACCACATAAATATTCCAAAAAAGTTATTTTTTTGAATGGATAAACAAAAATCTAAATTCGTTACAGTCGATGTGTAAGTACTGGAAAGTTTTCGATCCAAATAATCTATTATTTCAATGACAGTTTTTAACCATAAATAAATACATATGTCATATATTTTACAAAGGGCATGCAGAGCAATAAATGAAACTGTGTCCAGTCGTAAAACTTTAAAAGAAAGCCTTTTGTAGCGCATTAGATAACATGTTTCGTGTGAACCCGCGTTAGTGCGGGAGCGGGTGTTTACCGTTTACGAAAATTTCCGCACTAACGCGGGACCGGGTTCTTGAGTGTTGAGATAATAAAGCATTACATTCTGCAGTTGTCGATGAAGTATAAACATTACGACCCGGTCCATAACTGCCTGCTACGTGCTATATGTAGCTGGTTGATACAAATGTACCCATGCTCGTGATTCAGCATGTGTATTTCCGCAAGTCGGACGCTATTGAAAACGTTGTAGCGCCTAGGTTCGCCCCCCGTTGTCGTTCATAAAATAACATGATTGGCGAAGGGGGCGCCAGGTATGGACACGTTGCTCATTCATATTCCGGGGGGCGCGCACCAGAGTCTGTTTAAGTTATTTCTTCCAAAGTGTCGGCATCTGTCGGGGCTCCGGGGGCCCCCCGCTATGGAAATCGCATTTCCAGTGCCCGTAAACCGAGTGTGTGCATAAAGGCGACGCGCTACACTGAAACGTGTACGTGCGCGCCCAATCTTTTGCCCGATTTTATTCGTTTTTTTTTTATTTCGGCGAATCGATATACGATCGGATGGCGATTTGTCATTTGGCGTGTTCGCGAATCTCCGAAAAAAATGTTTTCGTACGCGTGTGTGCGAAAAACAATCACGTTGATCGATCGCCGCCGTTCGCGGAGCGGGCGCCTCTTTATTGGGTCGTGCCAGAAGGACGTAAATCAATTTCGTTGATGATGAATCTCGGCGTTGGCGAATTGCTCAAAGATTTTAATAAATGTACGCGATATTGCCGGTGATTTATTAAAAAAAAATACTTCAGTGTTGCCATGTATAATTATTATATAAAAAAATGCATCGGAGATAATTCTGAAATAGCCGCTGGTAAGGAATGGGGTGACCCAAATTTCCGAGCATTCAAGTTTTCCTTTACACTCCCCAATGGATGATTATACTGGATTTACTAATCTGTAGGTTCAGTGATACATTTTCCTGGAGAGTCCGTTTAGATTGCATCGCACAGATATCCACTTTGAAAGAGATTTGCACTTTTTATTATCATCTTGAATTAACGATGGATAAAAGTGTTAAAAAAGCAGGAGTGATAACAATCGAGGATAGTGCAAATGTGTTCACGAGACATTGGGTGCAATTTCCCGACGCCCCTCGGTAATTCCAGAAAGATGTTCGACTGTGGCGAAGGAGAGCGTCTGCGAAATAACACACGGTATTCGACGTATGCGATAATTGCTCCCGGAGGCGATCCCGGTTCAGTTAGCCCGTAAAGTTTTATGACACGGACGGGCAGACAGACGGCTTGTCCTATTTCACGCCAATAAATCCGGTCCCGAATGTAATTTAGATTTACAAAATGGTTTATTAACCGGCACTGGCGGAGCTCCTCCTCCGGGCCCCCGACGGACAGACGGATCCTGATGAACGTTATCGTCTTAGCCGAGCTCCCCTGGGCTGCATGAGCGTTCGCGGACGTCGCACAGCACTCTCTAATCCACGATCGGACCGAGCTGGGGCCATCCCCGGCTCTAATAAGTCACCAATGGACTATATTTTATTGTGTACACTCCCGATTTTGACAGGGGATAACGATAATTCCGGATTGTTGTGAGGCTTAGCGATATCGAGGCGGAATTAGTTATAGGGAACAGGAAGTTTTTTATATTTTGTGTTATTTTATAAATATTGGGTTGATGTAAAAGTTAGGACGTTTTTGTATGATTCTAGCAAAAAAGTGTTTTCCTCGTATAAAAGATAGGTAGTCGCGGTAAAATAAGGATTGGTGACCCGAACTACGTTTATTAAAAGATTATGGTTAAAGACAGCTATAAGTTAAACACGTTATACAAATCCGCGTGCAGCCTCTGGCAACCTCTGCTCGGAGATCTCTAGCAGTGACGGCATTCGTGGCGGTCCGATGCCAAGAGTATCTGCGAAGGAGTACTCCTCGGACGATCAGGACGTGTGGCCGGGACTGGGTGTCCATGTGACATCGCGCGAATCAATGATGTCGGAAGTAGAATCTGTAGCCTTAGGTTAACGATGATGTGGCCAGCTTGTCCTGAGAAGAGATGGTTCTTATAAATGGTTATGTTGACGAGAGGAGAGAGCCTCCAGGGCGAAAACAGTTTCGAAGGGCGAAATCCATAAAAAAGTGATATTTTTTGGTGGGATTGCAAGAGTATGGTATATTTTTAATTCTTAAGACGTAATCAATCATTTAGAGCGAAACTACATTGTGAATAATTAACAATAATAATCATCGTCCTTGAAACATATAGATGAGAATTGATAAACAGAAAAAGACAACATAAGCTTGCATGAAGTGATGGGATGTTATCAAGTACCCACCATAATCTCAAGACTTCGTTCCTTCTGATTATCAATTATTCAGATTACTGCAAAAAAATTGATATGGTAAAGAATTTTATGCGATAGGGCAGATAAAAAGACAGTTTTAGTCCAATGGAATAAAAAAGTTGATAGAAAGATAGGAGAATCTTGGAGATTATTTAAATAATTAAAAGCTTAAAAAAATATTTTTATTTTAATCTAAAAAAACGTCAAATCTTTGTAACTATCCAGTATTCTACAAAATCCGATAAAATAGTATTAAGGTAATAAAGGGGTTAAAATAAGTTGTCTCAATCTACAGATTCGAGACAGGAATAAAGTATGACTTGAGGAATAACGTATGACTTATGGATTTCAGTTATAATGCTTCTTTCTCTATAATTTATGAACATAATTGGAAAGCTGACAATGAGAAATAAAGAGCCTCATACTCTACACGTAGCTCTACTACAGGGTTTACACTTCAAATTGGACGTTTTACAAATCAAATTGGACGTTTTACAAATCAAATTGACGTTTTGGTAAAAAAAAATCAAATTAGATACTCCCATTTTATTTTATAAAAAAAAGTTGTACATTCATAATACGTATACATATTATGTACATGTTTAAATAAATAAAAGATATTTATTTATTTATAATAGAATTGTATGGCATGAAATAATTTCTCACTCTGCCGTTAATTCAAATGTTTTCACAGTATTTCTCCAAAGATTATTTGTAAAACTAGCTGAAACGAATTGAAATGCTGTATCGTTGATCTTAGATAATGCAAGCATCCACCATACCCAAGAAGTACGTGATATTGTTGAACAGTCCGGTCACACACTCCATTTTTTTTTTTAAGCAATTATATTCACTCAATGATGAATCCTATTGAAGAGGTATTTACAAAAATTAAATTTTCTGCAAGGAATTTGTTGGCGGATCCATCAAACTGTCAAAATTTAGAAAACGTGATGAGTCTGTTGAAACTGTCACTGCTATAAATATTTCATGAACATGTATATGAAATTACCTGTAGTCGCTGCAAAAGAATATTTATAAAATAATTGTTATCTACATATCTTTTATTTATTTAAAAATGTACATAATATGTATATGTATTATGAATGTACAACTTTTTTATAAAATACAATGAGGTATAATAATTTGATTTGAAAACGTCCAATATAATTTGTAAAACGTCCAATTTGATTTGAAAAACGTCCAATTTGATTTGTAAAACGTCCAATTTGATTTGTAAACCGTCCAATTTGAAGTGTAAAACCTGTATGACATCAAAAGTGTACTGTTCTTCAGGTCTTTCGAGGTGTAAAATCATGATTTGGGTAATTTTTTGGTTTTTCCAACTACAAAAAGGCACTGGAATGTCTTGATATAGGTTTATAAACTATTCCTTTTCTCGATTTGATCTGACAATACCACATCCCGGTAAGTTTATGTAACGGCGTCAAAAAGAGTATTGCAAAGAATGGTCGCCTCGCTTGGCATTTAGCAAAACGAATGTCTGAAACATTTTCGCGCGGCGCCTGAAAATAGTGCCTGAAAACAGGGTGATAAAATATTTGTATGAATATTTAGCGCCGGTCATACATACTTGCGGGGTCAATAAATTCGAATCGAAATATTTCTCCACATTTTGCTTAGATATAACTATGAGAAGGAGGAGAGAGAGTCGGCAGCTCTTTAACTCGAAGAGATTTATGTCGCAGACTCGAGAGCCATTTATTTCCTGTGTCTGGGGTCGGCATCGAATGCGTTTTCTTTAATAAAATTGCACAGGGAAGCACGAAATATTTTAAACATACGTCTATAAAGCTTTCTAGAGATGTTCAATGCCTCATCTGTGACAGATAATGTCGCCTATGGATTGCAGGACACACGACTTGGGATAGTATTTCCTGGAGATATATGAAATCGATGCAATATCTAATTAAAATCATCCTAACTTAGCCGTGCCGATGAGGTCTATTTGAGACCCCAAGTTTTTGATAGTAATATAAATCCTACATGTCCCAAACTTTTATATTTTTATATTTGTCTAAAAAAGTCTAAAGAATAAATATAAATAACCATTGACCTTTATTGTCTGCAATTGCGAAAAAAATAATAGTAACATTAATATTGTTTTTCATTAGCACGGGAGCGATGTTTTTTATCGTTCGGTACCGGATATGAGCGAGAAAAACATCGCGCATATGCAAGTGCTAGCGAGAAAAAATATCGTGTTGAGCAAAGGGTGAAACAATATGCGAAGAGCCTGGAGCGGGCTTCAGTCGTGTGCACGTTACCTCCGCGTCGCATTAATTAGTAGAAAAATTCGAAATTAGATCGATATTTTGGATTTTTCTATTAATATATATCATGAATTTCTATTTTCATGCATAGAATAATCAAGCGAAATAGACCTCATCGGCCAGCGGTGTTGGTTTCGAGCCGTCATGACGGATCCGTTAAGTATATATCGAAATACTTAAAGAATGCAATGGGAAGAAGTTGATTATGTAATGGTACTTATTCGATTAATATATGTATAGAGTAGATATCGGAGATTTTGGTTTGCTTTAAATATTTTTCTGTTTAAACTTGTTGTTATCAATTGAAAAAGAATTACCGCGACCCTTTTAGCCTTAAAAAGCATTCGTCCCCCACACGATTTTTTAAACCATATGCTACTTGGCAGTATATATATTTTATTATAAAATCACAAAAAAAATTATGCCGACTGAAAAAGTTAAAAGGTTTTCTTCGTAACTCCTTGGGATCTTTAGTGTTTATTTTATTCATAAACACACTATTCATATGCCAAGTGTATGATAATAATACCTTATACAGTTCCATTTTCGAGTTCACATTATGAAGTTTGAGAACTAGAAGAGCACGTATGAATTTTAAATGAAGTCAAAGTAGTAAGCATTACCTAATAGATCGTGCCGGAGTCGCGGAGCCTGCCTGGGGCGAATCGCTTGCCTGCCTCTTTATGTGATTGCCATAGCCCCACCAACCCCCACCTCGCCGCTTTATGAAACGTATTTCAGGTAATGTGAAAATTGCCATTAGTTAATGCTGATATTATGTACATAATTAATAGCTGAACATATTTTCCGGGCAGACATAGAACATGCATAAATAATAAAAAATCGAGAATGTATAAAAAATCTCGAATACGTTCTGTTATAGTCGAGATTGTTGTGGAATTATCGTAGAATGCTGGGAAAGAAAAATAATTTATGTCATCCGCGAGGACGTTGTCGTGAAGCCAAATCAGATAAATTGGTTCGTGGCGTGACTGCGTCTTATAAATTTCAAATTTTAAATAGCATCGAATGCGGAATGGCCCCCACAAAAAAATAATATTTATATAAGCATCTGATTTGAATATCAAACGAATATTCGATACGTGTGCGAGGTGCGGCGGCGCAGTTTAAAAAGTTGCTCTTTTTGTCATCGTTTAATTTTTTACGCTGGCAGCACCGCGCCCTTAATTACATTGTTTTGGCCGTAACACGTAATTTTGTGTACACGCGCGTATTCCTGCGGTTGTAATCCTTTTACGTCTCGCGCTAGCCTATATATATATATATATATAACTTTTAATAGAAAATAAAATTTGCAATTGCGAATGTAAAATTTGTGCGCGGGATGAGGAATTAATGTCTGCGCGGGCGAGTGTTGCCCTATCATAACACACGCCGTACAAAGACAAACATGGCGGCTTTAATTCAATTAAAATTCTCATCTGTAAACAAAACTGTCGAGAAATTTCGCCATTTGTTATCGCCGCCGCAAAACAATGGCGCCCCGCAGCCTTTTTTTCGACCGGAGCGATCCGATAATTTTGCTTTATTCCAATATAAATTCAGATTAAAAATGTTGCGTTCCATACTTTGGCGCAAAGCAACCCGTGGCGATGTGGCCTAAAAGGGTTTTTGCCAAATTAACTACAGAAAGACGAAAATATTCGTGGCGATTTTTATTCAGTGAAAAGCAAAGGTTCTAAAACATGCGCAAATATTAAACCATAACATAAATTTATATAATATAAATATAATACGCGATGAGTTGTTTTTTAAGCACAAATAAAAACTTATATTATAGACTTTATAATTTTAATAAAATATTTTATTAGTTGTACAGTAAACCTCCCTATAACGTCAAGATAGGTTCCACGTTATAAGGGGTTAAGGTTTTTTGATTTTATTTTTTGATTCGAAGGAAATCAGTAAATCAAACATTACCATTTTTCTTTTTTTTGGCTTTTTATGCGTTAACCAGCGCAAATTACTTGACTCGCGCGATGAGCGATATCTTTTCGTATTTTGGCTGACGTAATCTTCCCGCATCTTCCAGACAGAGAAGATCAACGCGACATTTTATTAGTTAATTTTGTAAAATTATATAATATTTTTATGAAAATTCTAATTAGTGTTTTAAAAAAAATATGTTATAGGGGGGGGGATCGACGTTATAGAAAAAAACCGCCGCAAGCGTTATAGGGGGCAACGTTATAGGGGGGTTTACTGTTCTTGACCTTAACAAATCTTGACAAATTGGTAGCTATATTGATTTTTTATATTATTATTGACTGTCGAAAATATGTGTTTTAGTGTGAAAAAAATGGAAAATGAATTTTGCCAAACTCAACATGGTTATGATGCTTTAACCTCAGTAGTGCCTAACATGACTTCCTGCGACTCCAGCCTATTCTGTTTTGAAGATAAAAAAAGATGTGCTAAATGCGAGTGAAACGTACTAATGACACGTGCCGCGAGAACTCGGGGTCGGTAGTCGGCGGCGCGTTCTCAGTCTACGGCGGGATATCGCCGAGTGTGCGCGTCATTTACGCGTAATTTTGATTAATAGAAAAATCCAAAATATCGACCAAATTATGAAGCACATCATGATTGACTGTTTTTATTAGAATTATTAGAATACATTATTAGAATAATCTATTTTTTTTTTAAAAGTCAAGATATTGATTGATGAAGAATTCATCAATATCTTTACTTGAAATGCTTGTCTATTTTCCATTATAAATAGACCCCTTTCGGACGACCTGTGGTTTTGTTTAACCGATCCGAGGGACCTATTCATAATTGATCTCCAAAACCTAAGGCTTTTTTTTTTTTGGTCGCTTTTGGGAGATTCTTGTGAGCCTCCTGATACATCTGAGAAATGCAACTAAAAAAATATTTCGGTTATTATTGGAATATCTGATTTGTTTTAAAAAGTAATTGAGTTTAATAAAGTTTCAGTATTTTAGTAATAAATGTAATAATAAAAAAATACATTTGAATTTATTTTATTTCGTCCATATATGAATATTTACAGATTTATGATTGAAGTATTTAAATTTCAGCTGTAGTGTATTTACGTTATATAACATTTTCAATCCATTCGTAATGTAAATATTGAAATGGTGCAATATAAATAATATTGAATAAATGCAGGCTGCCATTATTCATAGTATTACGCTGTATTTCAAATATTTAATAATGAAAAAAAAAGAAATAAATCTCATTGTACATAAATCGTGTTTAGCACTCCGAATGATAATACGATGAAAGGCGAGGGATTCCTCAAAGTTAATTAAACTCCTAATAGAAATGAATATTCAGAGAAGAAATTTTGAATATAAAAGGTACCATTTTTGTGAATGGAGGGATTTTAAAAGGAATACTAAATCACTCATAAAACGCTCACTAAAATTTTCCGCCGAATCGGTTAATAATGGGATTATTCCCTTTGTGCTCAAAGCTATAAAACCCTTCGGTATTTTTAATAAGAAACTGGAAACTTTGTACATTTGCCCCGACGGATTCGTAATCGATGATGTGTTAACATTTCGATACAATGATAATTATTTTAATGAGATTTAATTACGATTTCTTTGCTCGCTAACGTGTCGGGAGTAGCTGGCCGAAAAGTGATTCCGTGCACTAATCAAGATTACACATCTGGCCGCACACGTTATTAAATTTAGACCAAAAAAAAAATCACTTCATAAAGAGCGGCAACCATTTAACATCGCTCGCTCTTTCAACTGGAATCCACGTTCTCATAAATTTTCATGAATACCAAAGCCTTTTTCTTACCGTCTCCGAAAGGTGCTCAAGAAATTTTATATTATCTTTTTTGATATTAATGTCCGTTCCCCGGTCCCTTCTTAAGCGATCACGACTCCCCCTTCGCCCCCTGTCCCGCGTTTATCATAAGTCACGAGGGGAATTTAATTTAACCACATTTTAACAAACGCCTTTGCAAATCTTCTCAATCCGGCACACCGCACTACATTTATTTTTATATAAAACGTTTGAAAAATATATATTTCGACAAATTTCAGCTGTGTGTGATTTTTTTCATGACTATATGTATATTAATAATGATCAAACGTTATTGCGAAATAGGACGATGCTAGCTTTTGATGACGCCACTCATGTTTAATGACGTGTAACCATGAAACGTTGATTCAGTATGAGATGTTTTGAGATCAATGGAGAGGAAATCTCAAAGAGGTACGATTATTTACCATAAATCATGGATATGAAGCTATGCATCTTTTTTATATTTTTATTAATATAATCTATCCATGTAATATGCAAAGTTTTTCATAAAAAATATGGATAAGGCTGTGTCAACTAAAGCAAAAAGAGCTTAAACTGTTATTTTTAAACGTATACAGGTTTTACACTTCAAATTGGACGTTTTACAAATCAAATTGGACGTTTTGCAAATCAAATTAGACGTTTTACAAATCAAATTGGACGTTTTCAAATCAAATTAGATACCTCATTGTATTTTATAAAAAAAGTTGTACATTCATAATACATATACATATTATGTACATTTTTAAATAAATAAAAGATATTTAGATAACAATTATTTTATAAATATTCTTTTGCAGTGGCTGCAGGTAATTTCATATACATGTTCATAAAATATTTATAGCAATTTAAAGAAGTCACAGTTTCAACAGACTCATTTATCACGTTTTCTAAATTTTGATGATATTACGCATAAATATCACGCGCTTCTTGAGTATGGTGGATTTGCAAAACGTCCAATTTGATTTGTAAAACGTCCAATTTAATTTGTAAAACGTGCAATTTGATTTGTAAAACGACCAATTTGAAGTGTACAACCTGTGTAAACTTATAAAAAAAAAATGTCCATGTATAGATAAAACAGGTTAAAATATTATGTAAGTCGGAGAAAACAAATCAAATACTTTAAAGATTATATGTTTGAACGAAATCTCGTATGAGAAGACACTGACACGGAAAGAACGTTTTACAAATTTGAGATCCGGAGTCCAAAAAAGAAAACTGAGCCATGTGTTTATATAAATTTTATTAGAGACACGACTCAATTACGAAGATGTTTTTCTATTGTTTTTTTTTATACAGTAAACCCTTCTAGAGCGCTCGCTGTTAGAGCGATTTTCTACAGCGTATGCGATTGTTTCCTATAGTGCTCCCTACTAGAGCGCCGTTTTCTACCTATTTTTTTTACGTAATTTGCTGTGATTTTTATGATGATCCATAAAAAGAGCAGAACTAGGAGTGTTGCTCTTTTTATGAGGAGCTTTTTTCTTGAACATTTAATCATAATGTAATTAATAATTTTCTATTGTAGTTATGTATATTTCATTAATTTAAGATTTATTATTATTCTAGAGTAAAACAAAATATCAAACAAGTTTGATCATATATATGAACCTTTACTATACAAATATTTATGCATAGACATACGCATACGCGCTGTTTATTTTTCTATAGGGCGATATTTTTAGAGTGTGGTCCCTATTTCGGCTCTATAGGAGGGTTGACCTACATTATCAGTAAATTATATGTTCTTTCTTTATATCGAGTTTAATATTGATTACAATATCATCAGACATGCAAAAATAAAAATTAATCTTATAAATACGGAAATTATTAAATTAAATTTTAGAGCCTCAAATAAAGTAATCAAATTATACTTTAATTATTTGACATAGAATTTCGTAAATTCGGGACTCGGTAATATTGAGCTTGTTCTTGTATAGAAACTACCTTCGGATCATCATAGTCCTTATCGAATTGTAACTCTATTACAAGAGACCCAGAGGTGGAGTTCGCTACACTTTGCATTGGAAGATCTAAAAGCATTAAATGTAAAGAACTGAAAGTATTATATATATCTTGAATCGTAACAGAAAAAACATATTCGATTATTTATTAGTAAGAAAATATTATGCAAAGCTTTTAGTGTTCAAGACTAAAAAATAATTAAAATTATTATATTTTATTTATAGACATATATTTATTGTAGTTTATTTGCATTTCTGTCAATCCCAAAATTTAAAAAAAATTGTGATGGCACATCATTGTTAAAGTTAAAGAAAGTAAAATTTCTCCTTGTTAGGTAAGATAAAGTATTATCACATTCAATACACAAAATTGAGCAGATGATTCAAAAGGTTTACCAACTCTTTAATCAAAATTTAATATACATGACGTCACTTTAATTTTGATTCAGAAAAATAAGATTACGTATCTGATGAAATACGCGAAAAATTTCCGCACGTGGGATTCCTAATAATGAAAAAAACACCGACACACATACACACTAGTATGTGCGACTGAGCCCCAACGGAAATTTCCATTACGACCACGTATGACAATCCGGGCGCGTATGTTTTTTTTTTCACTCTCTCCCCCCGGAGCGGCAATCCAAACAGCGAATTTGACGGGCATTGTCGAGTCTATTGCTGCGTCGGATTTTTCCGCGAAAACAGGTTTGTTAAATTAAATTTGGTCTCGTGGAGACGAATGTATCCGGCGATGCGAATGTAATGCGAGCGACTTGTCTTGTCATCCGACTCATAAAGCCTTTGGATCGGATTTGAAGACGGTCCACCCCTCGCCGCCAACCCCTTTCTGAAACTGTTTATTCGCCGTTGCCTTTGTGGCGGTAATAGGCGTATAAGGACGTTATCGGAACCTAGTCTGCCCCCGCCCACTCCCCGCTCTACCTCTTGGGAAAATTTTACAATTTCCTCTTAAAGTGCAGTGTCAGATAGTGATCGCATTGTGCCCGGTTACCCGATATCCGAGATGACTGCTCGAGGATTGTGGAAGGCGCTTTTCATCGCTCACGGGAGATTATAATCAGCGCAGATATTTTTCAAATGTATTGCATACCACGTCAGATTTTTCAGCGATTGCTGACATTGGATATGGCTGTCGGCTTTGCTTCCGTACATGGTATTGTATTATATAATAATAAATGTATGTATTTTCTTGGTTTAATTAAATTGCTCATAAATTATTAAATAAAGAAAAATATATAAAATTATTGGCTCGATCAATTTTTTTTTTACATTCAAACTTTATATCCGTTTAAAAAATAATCCGGAATAATGTGAGCTAATAATAAAATACGATTTCCTAATGAAGTATGTCAGTTTTTTTAACGTAGCCGTATCTATGAGGTCTATTTGGGACCCCAAGATTTTGATTTTTCTCGAATAGCTTTTTAATATAAATCTTACATATCACAAACTTTTTATATTCATCTATAAAGGTGTAAAGAATAAATATTATAAATAATCAGTGTCCTTTATTGTCTGCAATTGCGAAAAAAATAATAAAAACAATAATATTCGCTTCTGTTGCTATGGGGGCGATGTTTTTTCTAGCTCGCATCCGGTATGATAATTATTTTAATTAAGAACAATTCATTTTTTTTTAAAAGGCAAGATATTGATGATGCTTGGGGTATATTTTCCATAATAAATGTACCCCCTTCGGACGACGCAGTTGTTTTCGAGCCGCCGTTACGTATCGCTTAATATCTTATCTTTCTTCTTCAATTGATTTGAATTGAATTTAATTGTTTTGTCCTTTTTTGACAATCTATGAATCCTTTTATTGACAATTTTGGCTGATTTTGGTGAGTTGAAACAATTCTGGACCTCCCTATCTGGTTTAGTTGCGAATATTGCGGAGCCACGACGGCTTTCTTCTTTCCAACCACCTTTTTCCTTTCACTTTTCTCTCCATGATCGTCTACAAAAGGCGATACTTCGGTCCGTGAAAAATGTGTCCGAAGCACTCAATTTTACGATCTGTTTATTATTTCTGTTCAGATATGAAACCAATCCGTTTCTTAGTAGTATTTATTCTAGGGATGAGAAGTGGGTCCTCTGCTCTAAGTTGAGGAAAAATAATTAATGGATTTCATGTAATTAGGTACATGGTCTACCCCTGGGCCATCATTGGCTAAAAAAGATTCTCTTGTATTTGGTGTAATGAATTGGAAGTAATTGACTATGAATTACTAAAACCTGCCCAGACTATTACAGCAGAGATCTATTACTATTATTATTATTATTTATAAAATTGAAATCTATGATTCTCAACAATTATTACTAAAAAAAATATCGACATTGAAAAAAACATTTTTTTTAATTTTTTATATCCAAACTAAAAATGCGTATGGGGTTGGACCAAGGTCTAATTTGTATACAAACATCTTGGGATGTACTGTAGACGAAAACCCATCCGATGCGAAACACAAAAAATTGCCAATATTAGAAAATAGCTTGAACCAAGTATTTTTTATTTAATTAAAAAAAATAATGTCTTTTATTGAATCTTCTTAAGATCAAATCCAATAGATGCTTCCTATTCATTTTCCAAATGAATATTTCTTTTAACCGATCCGTCAAGGCGGCTCGAAACCAACAGCATCCTCAGATGGGTATATGGGTTACTATGAAAAAAAGACCCCAAGCATTTCAAGTCAAGATATTGATGAACCCTTCATCAATATTTTGACTTAAAATACTAAAAAATGGATTATTCTAGAAATAAAAATAGTTTGGTCGATATTTTGGATTTTTTTTACTAATCAATATGCCGCGTAAGTTCCGCGTGAACTAGGAGATGTCCTGCCGCGGACTGAGGACTCGCCCCACGTGTTACTAGTACGGTTTCACTCGCACTTCGGACATCGTACCGGATGCGAGCAAGAAAAAATATCGCGTCCGTCCCGAAATAGAATAGAATATTGTTGTTTTTATTTTTTTTTCACAATTGTAGAAAAAAAGGTCAATAATTTTAAAGAGTTCTGGCTCGGCCCGACTAGAAAATAAATTTGTAAAGAAATATAATGAGTAAGTAATAGATTCGATTAAAAGTGTTGACATAGTGGAGAGGGTTAAATAAACTTTTTGTCGTAATAAAAAAAATGTCATGCCTTTCCGTTTTACCTTATAAATGAAAAAAAGTTCTGATAATTTAAATAGAATTTCATTGGATAATTAAAGGATAATTATATATAAAATATAAAATTATGTATCGCATCACTATACCTATGTGAGGACTTTTGATGATGTCAGTGTTTACTAATTACACTATTGAGGCAATAATAAAACTGCATAAAAACTTTGTTAACTATTGGTAATTGTACAATAATTGACCACGTATACGTTGGAAAACACTAACACCTCAAATACCAATTTACGTTTGTTGCCTCCGTCCAAACATCAGTAATACGCCATTACGCCAATAGCCACGGAACTACTAAATGCATATTGCGGTACACCGCGCCAGCTCGGGCGCATCAAAGTTTGCGAAGAGTACAACGGTATAAGAGTACAAGTCGAGGATTGCTCTCGGCCACGGCTGCAACGGCAATACTATTATTATACCGACGACTTCGCTACCAGGGTTATGGCCGTCTTGCACAACTTCTGACCCAATAAAACGAGGCAGACAGTTTATTACTTGTACGTTCGGGACGTGAGACCGGAAGTCTACCGAGGACTGGATAGAGGGGTCGGCGAGGGGGCGCAGTCTGGTCCGGCGGCGATGAGTTCAAACTTTCTCCGACACAACTTTGTGGGTGACGGCTGAATGTGACGACTTCTTTTAGGGCGATGGGTTT
>JAGXCT010037245.1:279397-308690 GCA_022495035.1 Philopotamus ludificatus | reverse complement strand
ACAAATTTCTTTCCGTAAGAACATGAGGAACCCATATGTCGAGCTTTGAGATTAAGTCTAGGCGTTTCAAACGATCATGAACGGTGGAATTCGCTCAAATTAATCTCTCGGCGATCTCACGAGCTGTTATTCGCTGGTTTTGCATCAATTAATGCCTTTATTGTGTCTTCATCAGCTTCAACTGGGCTTCCAGAAAGTGGTGCATCTTCAACATCAAAATTTCCGAATCTAAATTTTTCAAACCAGTTTTGGCACTGGCGTTTTATCAACCATCTTCTCCATAACCACCGGATAATTTTTTTCTTGTTTGAACAGCATTTCTACCTTCTCGATAGTAATAAAGTAAAATATTCCGAAAATGCTGCTTTTCACTTTCCATGTTTGAAAGGGTGGGTACCAACCAAAAACTACTACGTAGAATCAATCGATTTTTTTCACAAGCAAGCCTTGCTATATCAGCTGTGAAAATATATAACGATTATACGGCTGAAGTGTGAAGTTGGCTGTGAAAAAATACAAGTCCTCTGTTGGTAAAAAAAGAAATGACTTTCCGAACAACCAAATAGATCTAATTTATTTATTGGAAGAATTTTCATAATTTGAGTGCGAGCAATAAAGGTCAATGATTATTTATTATATTTATTTTTTAGACTTTTTTAGACTAATACAAAAAGTTTGTGATATATACGATTTATATTAAACGATTTATTCGAGAAAAAATCAAAAACTTGCGGTCGTGCGTTGCATAATTATTAATAAATGTCCACCGTATTCGATAAATATTTCGTCAACTAATAACTAATTGTTCAAACAATTGTTATTTTTTAAACAGTCTTAAAAAACGTTGCTAGAGTTAAAATTTGCATTTAATCAAGAGCTGGCAATATGTCATTAACAGTGCTCTGTTCTCACCCTGAAACTATCACAAACTATTAACTGACTGACCGAAAACTATTCCAGAGGATCCCTATGTACTTTGTCAAGCAGTCCCATTGCATGTACACACTTTGATCAATTACGATTAATGCGTGTCTTAGACAAAGAAAAGCAAGTTTTCTGATCCTGTCTCGATGTTAAAATATTTAATTATAAATTTCGTTTTAAACATGCATTGGTACTATTCGCTAATCATGAAAATAACTGGTTTACATAACATCTTTTGAATAATAATATAGACAACATGAGTCGCAGTGGTATGCTGTCCATAGATGCTGTGAATGCGAGCCATGTTCGATGCTCAGCCATCAATAATCAATTAAATAATGCGAATATTAACAATATGTAAAAAAAGGATATGAAAATAAATTGATACTAATGGTGATCCCGAGCAGCGTTTTTTTTGGCCTACGGCTCATTTAGACGATGATAAAAAAGCTGAAATTGTTAATCAATATTCGATTGCTGCCATGGGTCATTTTTCCCGTTAATAGAAATAATTAACTAATAAGAATTAAATTATATCCGTTTTGTGTATAAATTCAGACTTGGAGTTTTCCATCACTCCCCATGTAAGGGCCGTCACAAGTTTTGATAAATGCACACGGGCGAATATTTTAATTAGGCAGACATTATATGAGCAGCTGACATGCGATCCAATGATACTATGAATTAATTATTAGGCCGATACCCGACCGGGCTCAACTCGGTTACACCTCTGTGCGGTTAATTGAACGAGTGATTCATGCACACATAAGTTACCCGGGCATGCGCTGTGAATAAATTGTATGAATAATAAAATGTGATTGAACAGCCCTGCACATCGACACGAAGCCTCGAACGCCGGATGGGATATATAAAGTCGTGTGCAGTGCGAAGTTAAATACTTCCCGCCACGTATAAGTGGCGCTGAGGTATCGATAGAATTCAGAACCGACGAAAAATATTAAATTTGACCGGCGCTTTCGTAATAATATAATAGGACAGAGCGTTTTGTAAAGGTGAAAAATTCGCAGTGGAGGAGATTTTCCGGGCGGTGAATTTTCCAACGTCTGTTTTTCGCGACTCGACGGTTTCCCAGATTTGCATCGGGAGTGCGGAAAAGTTCATTTGTATTTAGAAGTGGGAGAAAAAAAGACAATGGAGCGGAGAGGATTGGATGGTGGGTCGGTCTCCAGCATCAGTCTCCGAGGGTGTCGTCCGGATAACGAGTGGCCCTGCATCGATCCGCTTTCTGCCATGACCTACACTCTCCCCTTGCCCTGCCCAACTCCCCACCCACCCCCTCGCCCGCCTTCTAGACGTCTGTCCGTCTGCACACACATCTGCATGCAACACGTGCACGGGGCCGTGACACCCGTCACTGCCCCACGTGAACGCCGCAGAGCTCTCCGAGAGCGGATCTCAGCCATAAGCCTACGATGAAAATCTTGAAAAGTTACCGAAACCTCCAGAACGGTGCTTAATTCAGAGTAAAAATAAAGATGGATAATAATATGCTATAGTACCTCTCGCTCCTTTAGCCGTCATTCGATTGAAGTGTCTCAATGCACCGAGATAGACAAAATCTTTATCTTCGTACTATTGTGAAACGGTGGAAAGCGATGGACAATAAAAGCGTTCGTTTGTTCTTGATGGTGTTTGGTGCATTTCCTAGACGCCGAACGCTCCGAGTTCATCGCACTAAATAGTGCTTAGTTTTCCTCGCAAGCTCAAATAAAAAAAACCAGGCATGCATCTGCATACCGTGTGCGATCTTAAATACGTCATCAATGCACCGCCAACCGGTCATTATGGCGATTGTTTATTATTGTAACAATGTGGATATCTGATTGGATTCCCGGCCGAGAAAAATCTGTTTGATGCATCGCATAATTATTTAGCTGGGTGAAAATGATTAACGCCACAGATCGCGAACAATGGCTGCGGGAATAAAAATATCTTCGATGCAACAGAACTCGCCCACTCGCACTGGCCTTCATCTTCTGCCGTACCATAAGACGAATGCGACTTAATATATCACGGAAGAGAGCCATCTTTACGCATCACAGTCCACCATTTGTGAAATCTTGAGATGTAAGCTATGGGCGTAAGGAACCTTTTCATATTGAAAGAGCGCTTTAATTAAATAAAATTAGATACCAAGTAACTACTGTCAGATATAAATATGATCATAGTAATTTCAAATCTATACTGATATGTATTCTTCATTCATGATTAACCTTTTCTACTATGTCCACTGTTAGTCTAATCTATATATAAATCTAAAATCAATCGAAAAAATACACATTTTAAATAAAAAAATACTTGGTTCGAGCTATTTGCTAAAAAATATTTTGGGCGAATACGTCTGGTCCACGGAGTGAAAGAGGTTAATGCTTCAATTTGCGCGATATTTTTCAAGAACTAAACAAATATTACATCTAATTCTTTTTTAACCTGTTCATATAATATAAACTATTTTCACACAGATTTACTTGCTTTATAAAATATCAAATATAGTCAACCCTTCTATAACGCTTTCTGCTATAGAGCGATGTATACGACTGTACCTCTTATAGGGCTTCTTTCTAGATGGCTGTTTTCTACAAAATGCTAAATTTTCGAGGTCATTACATAACTACATAATTCGTAAATACGTAATACATCGCTACGCAAATAAATGGTCAATGCCTTTTGGTTGACAACAAAATATAAGTCAATGGAAAAATGAATGATGTATTGATTTTGTTAAATTTACAAAATACAAAAACCTAACGCCAAATTTTGCATGAGAGTTAAGTTTTCTATAAGGCGGTTTTTATAGCGTGGTCCCTATCTCAACGCTATAGAAAGATTGACTGTATAACAAAGATAGGAATTATTAAAAGTTGACTATTCATATATGCATTAAAAATAAAAATAAATCACAATTTATATCCGATGAAATATTCATGCACAATTGCACATTATTCCGATTTCGCAAAATATTTATGGCAAACTAGTGAACTTGGACTCTATTGAGGATCCCATGTTTTTCTTATAAATTCTTATATATTCTATTTGACACAAAATTTTTGTATTTGTCTAAAAAAGTATAAAGAAAAGTTAATAATAATATATTAAGATGAAGAATATCAGAAATACAGCATTTTTTCAAACAAGTTAAAGTTAAATTCAATTTCGAGTAAGATTTATTTAAAAGATATCCCAAAGTAGTATTATAAATAATCCTTGACCTTTTTTGGCCGCAATTGCGAAAAAAAAGCAAAAATATTCGCTTTTGTGCGATATTTTTTCTCGCTCGCATCCAGTACGATGTGCCAAGTGCAAGTGAAATGTACTAGTAACACAGTCTGGGGCGAGACATCTCCGAGTGCGCTTGTTATTTCCGTGTCATAATGATTAGTTAAGAAATCCAAAATATCGACCAAATTATGAACAATTTTTATTCTTTTAATTTTAAGATTGTTGACGAATTTGTCAATATCTTGATTTGAAATGCTTGGAGTCACTGATAATTCGGACGACTTGGTTGTTTTCGAGCCGCCGTGATGGATGGGTACAAAGTTCTTTTTAATTTGGAGAGTGAATTTTAATAATAATCCAACTTAAAGATTTTACCATTTTACATAAAAGCTTTGATTCTTTGAATCTATCATATCGGAAGCTTACACGGAGACAAATTGCTTGGAATCTACAAGAACTGACGGATAAAAACCAGGTAGCACAGATATGAGTAATACTCAAGGTTGAAGAAAATTTCAGATCTCAAAGAAAAATCCATTTATATGCCGGTTATAGCGGGAAGTAGAAACCCGGGTCGATCTTTAACTTTGTGCATTAGAACAGTGAAAGCAAATATTGCTAAGATTATGATGGACAATATTAAAGAAATTGCGACCATTCGATTATTATTGCTTTCGGCTCATTCAAAATTATTCGGAAGGAGAAAATCAGTATTATAAATGATTTGAAGATTAGTCTCATTCAAATTATTAAAATCACGAACAAGAACAAATATTCAAAATGAGAAAAAAAGGCGTCTAAGGATCATATCTTGTTAGAAGAATCACTCTATTGTATAAATTATTAATAAAAACGCATTATATTCCAAGTATTGCTAAAGATTTTATAGTTAATAATTACATATTCCATATTCTACAACCTAAATTAAATTTTTAGTAAAAAATTATGCAAAGAATAGTACATACATTATAAATAACCGAAAAGCAATATGAATTAATTATTGTTAATAAAAAATATGAATAAATTTCCACACGAGGCATTTAAATATATGTATATCCCGACGATTTATTACACAGACTGTACAATCATCAGAGGTTTTGTGGAGGCATTTGTATATGACATGTGTGAGAGATGATTAAGTGATGCATTAAACCTTTCAACCTATCACGGCGCTGCCCGCGGTGCAAGAACCAATCGGCATCGTCCTCAGTTCCCAGGTAACTCAACCCATCACCGCACATCAATCAACGATTGTGTTCTCAACATATTTTATTTTAACATACGAGAAAAAAACTCATACATACCAGTCCCCCACTCGTTCTGTATACATAAATAATAACAACACGCGAACGAATAGCGTCAATCGTTACGGCGCCGTCCAATAACATCGAAGATCACGATTTTTTTAAACACAAATCTCGATCTATCATATTTTTTTTTCATGATGAATGGGTTCACAATTTTATATCGTAGATTTTCAACCCCTGAAACTAGTAATTAAAGGTATCGCATATATGAATTTGTCTCGAGGGGATGATTGATTCATTATGTCTTTCCATTTCTCGTTGGATCTTGAGAGGAGGCTCGCCAGGGAGCTGGTCCTGTCTGGACGTTGGTCAGCTAATAATTTATAGTTCGATGCGAAACTATAGTGACTAAAAGTTTGATTTATATACGAAAATATTGTTTAATAAAAAAAAATTATACATGAATTATGGCTATACGTGTTTCGAAGCTGTGGGTATAAAAATCTTGTTGCCATTGAACGAGTGCGTCAATTTTTTGATTCGGCATTTACAAGATAAAATCAGATTGAATGAGTTATACGAACACGTTCGACATGCATATATAATCATTTCTTATGCAATGAGCATTCAAATCGAAGATTTATAAATAATGTGGTCAAAATAAAAATGATTTCTCAATATTGTATAAACAGTTAATTAATCATCATAATTATTCAATGTATGATAAATTAAAATCGAGAAATTCTACAGGAGTTTAACCGACTAAACGTGTTCTGAATTATTTTTAAAGCCGGTTTTTAGCTAATTTTTATTTAATGCATATCCATATGCTGCAGCTGCAGTTTAATAATTTAGATGGCTTTTGTCCCTTAAGAAAAATACTAAACTGTTATCCAGAAAAACTAGGCTTATTTAAGCTAATTTATTAGATTAACTAAAAAACGTGGGATAGATATTACAATAACACTTTAAATATTGTCATTTTATTGAACTAATATGACAATATTAAGTAAGTTTAACTAGTTTTTGTCTAGTGTTCCAATATTAGAACATTTTCTTTTTTTTATCATCACTCGAACATCAATCGAAGAATATGAATTGAGATTTCATTAGTTAATAGCTGACAACTTTGAGGAGTGTCAGGGGCAGTATTTTTTTAAGTTTAAACATGTGGGAGTGAGCAGTGGTTTTTTCAAAGCGTAATTTACATTCAACAAGATGATGATGATGATTTCGAATGGATTTTACTTTTCCATTCTTCGCGTGCTCGTTGCTGATTGAAGTTGCCTTCGCCCTTCAAAGCACGCCAAGAACAGCATTAGTTGGCTACGTAATCCTGGTGCAGGTTGATCAACTAGTCTTGCAAAGGTATCCCCCTTTGTGCCAGTAGACCAACATTGCACGCCTTAGCGATAGTCTAAAACAGCCGCCGAATGTGTGGCATTGCTTCGATTTGAACGAGTTTCCTAGTTGCCACTACGGCCTAGGAACTGGAGGACGGGATGAGTTTGTTAGGATTGGTAATGTGATGGATAGCGGCTTGAGGAACTATCCCGGCATTTGCTTTTGGGTGGCTAGGGGACCGTCTTATTTTAGTTTTCTAATTTTTACCCTAGTATATCTCCAGTGTTCCAATTTTGAAAAACTCATATAAAACCAATGAAACGGAAAAGAAAATATCTCGTTTTGTGTCAGATTCATCATTATGTTTAATAGAAATTAATTTTACGCCTATTTATATTGTTTTACTTTCATACGATTTTTTATGAATAAATCATGTACATAAGTTAAGGATTAGTAAAATTCTACATTTTTTAATAAGTAGTCCAGTGCGGTGGATAGCGTAGCTCCCCCATACATATTTGTGATAGTACGTGTAACATGATTACATTTTTTCATTAGATCCATCACCGCGGTAACAATCGCAGACTTAGCGTCGCCATCCTCAGGTGTGATTAGCCGAGTGGTAATAAGCATGTAATCCCCATTCGCTCAACCGAGCCGGCATTCCTACAGTGGTCACATCCAATTCCCGATCCGGCCCTGCACCATCACCCCCACCCCCTCGACAGATACGAGAATTCCCAATCCCACCCCCGCCCAACCGCCCGTGTAACACATCCCATCAACCTGACTAAGTGGCTAATGGACGATGATTGAGCGATCACCTAAGCGAAAATTTACGAGGGGCGGTCAGGTGTGGCAGAATCTTCTGTTCATCACTCAGATGATGGAATGCATTAGTGGATGTGATCGCGTCGAATATTAATAAATTACGCACTATCAATTATTTAAGAGATCAACCGCATGATTGGCAAGTTAACCGTAACCGTGCAAACATACAGTGATTCTAGATTCATATGCACGTATGCGTATATTCCGTTGCCAGATGCTTCGTTTAAATCGAGCGTGTAAAGAACGAAATTAAAGACGCATGCACATTAGTTGGGTATTTTATCTGATGTCACAGTGGTCAGGTAGATGTGTATCCTCGTTTTCGTTACACTTGAAAAATGGTAATCCAGCCAACCTTGAGCCGGGGTGACCTCATGACTCTGAGGTCCAGAGCGAGCGGCCCTCGTCTTACACGTATAAATTAAGCCCCGGGTGATACCGAAAATATATATTAGGAACATTTCTACGCGACATAAATCACGACTGAATGCAACCGTTGGCGTTGCAGCGATCTCATCATCATACGGATCCGACCGCCGAGGTTTTTATTAAAAAATAAACATAATGAAATCATCTATCATCGTGATTATTAGTTGTTTGTGTGACCCGAGTTATATACTAATTAGGAGTTATTTAAATACACCAAACAAAAATGTATAAATATAAATAATATTTTTTAATTATAACATAGCAAATTTACGATTATATTAAAATTAGTGGCCCCTGACCCTCCGCTGTTCATGGGCCTCCTCCATCCAATTGCCTGCGCCCCAGTACAGACATGTCCGCCTTAACCCTGTGACTAGGGAAACGATGGTTGACCTCCCAGTTACCTAGACTCTTCGAATATGGGTCAGGTCATCAGCGGTGGCGTCACGACACCAAATCAGCATGAATTGCGGCCCGATTCGCTCGCAGTCCCGCAGGATCTTCGAAACCGAGATTCAATCAAACCGTGACCAAGGTCATATCCGACACTACCACGCAATCGCAACTCAACTCGAAAATATTAATAAAAATCCATAATTTGCGAATCTGCTATGGGTTGTTTATAGTACAAATTACTTCAATATATATTTATTATATATAAAAAATATTTACCAATTAAAAAAGGCGGATTAAATTAACTGATAAAATTATAGTACGATTTACTAAACAACGCATTTTTAAGTTAAATATATAATGATGTGACTGAGTACGAAATAACATCAAGTATTCAACCCACAGAGGGTAATTCCTTGAAATCTGGTTAATGTGGACAGGGAGTGACAGCAGTTATTGGGAAAGCGGAGGAAGGGGTGAGGAGTTTTAGTCTACCGCGCGAAAGACAACTTTCTTTATCCTTTCTCTGCCAAAACTAGCAGATGAGTACCATGACCGATATTGCGCAATAATATGCTATCTTTTCATCGTCTAGCGATGAACTGATTGTGGGCGGAATTCCTTTCTGACCCCTTCTTCTGCTGGAATTTTATCCTCTTGAGGGCACATCTCCACCCTCTGTGACGTTGGCAGATTCTGAGTCATCCTGCTGGGCTCTGTTTTTGGCGACCTTATATTTGCCGCTCCGCGTCGTTGCCCTGGGGCGTCGATGAAAGGAAATCTTGTATCTAGACAGAGATGAAATGGTTTTGTTTTTTACGTTTCTGAGATTTTTATAAAATCGTCTCGCAAGATTTTTAAAGTATTCAGAGAGCAACGGGGTTTTCGTATCTTTGTGGATTATCGAATTTCTTACGAACCACGGACTATTGGTGGCTCGTCGTAAGACTACATTTTGCGTCGTTTGTAGTTTACGAAGCGTTTTTTTAGACGCATGGCCCCAAACTGGGCACGCGTATGTCATTACTGGCCTGATTATACATTTATATGTTAAATATATAAATTATAAATCACCTTAAATATGAATTGAGACTCTGGTAACAGGTGAGCCGCTTTGTCCTTAACCTATCCGTGCCGATGGGGTCTATTGGGGACCCCGAGTTTTTGTCACATTCACACACCTTTTGCATTTACTGGGTAACTACAATAAATTTGTCAAGCATAAAAGAGCTGAATGCTTGAATTGTAGATAAAAAAATCAAAGCTGATAATTGTTGACGGCTTCAACATTTACCAAGACATTTATTTATACATTTCGATTCGAACGTGTATTTGGAATCAAAAATCGACTCAATTGGCGATAGATATCATAAGAAGGAACTGCTGGCGAAAACTGCCAAGTCTTGATTACCGAAATCTAGAAGAATCTGAAAATCACAACTACTAACATCATCGTGAGAAAGGTCTGAGCCAGTTCTAAACTTATACTCCATAGTTTGAACGAGTTAATGTCACTCGTTTTAATCACACATCTTTAACAGTATCACATTTAATTAATGCTGGCGTTCTTCCGCTCGACCTTAAAATCCAGTCGAGTAAATTCCAGGCTAAATTTTAGATGGTTCTTTCCAAACTCTTGGGTCAGTCAATTCCTGACTGGCCACGGTAATTTCAAGGCTAACCTTAAAGAGTTTAGCCTAGTACCAATTACGCGCTACTAGTGTGATTGTCTAGCAGGATTACAGTCACGTTCTGTGGTCTTCCGGTGGAGGGGCCAATTGGGGATATATCTTCTTGCAGTGAATTAGATTGCTTTGCATCGACTTTCGCAGAGTTGTGCATGACTACTTTCCCTATCCCTTCTCTATTTTCTTAAGCAATTTTAGTTTAATTTTGAAAATCACGCATTTCAAGGAAAATATTCCTTTTGTTGCGCCGATTGAACTGCCCCTATGTCGGTATATGCGGTGTGGGTGGATGGCAAGGGATGGAACTGTGTTGGACCGGTCTGACACAGCTTCATACTGGGTACAAAAGTAATCACAATTATCATCAAGACATATCATGATTTTCTCTGTCTGAGCTGTGGAGAGCTAGGTCATTACGACGGTAGACAGATGTTGATTCGATGCTTAGAGATGTAGTGATGGACATGAATAAGGACAACCATGTGTCCATATTTTAAGAGTTAAACATATAAAACAAACCATGACTATATTTTTCACTGCTTCAAGAACTTTCTCTATTCATTACGAATGTATGGATTGACAAACATTAGAATGTTCAGTGTCACAAAGGCCGTTGTCCAAATTATTATTTATCACCACAAGAACAACCATTTACGGAATTGACAGATCGTATAAAATATTTTTATACCGCGTTGACTTTCAATTGGTGGTTGGTACACGTACGTACACCGTTTAAAGGGGCATAAGATAACACGATAAGTTATAAATTTATGTATTCACCACGGAATCAAGCATTGTACGCCGAGTTTAATCTCACATCTTAATTTGACTGTGCGCCACACTACTGTGTGTCGGAATGCATACACGCTAACACGGTTTAGTATTGGGGACATTATTTTGAGTTACATATAAACATTTTGAAATAGCAGGGTTGACGAAAAATTTTTAAAAAATATTATAAGAAACACTATGCGATGCATATTTTATAATAAGTTGTTTGTTTACGCACATCAGGATGTATTAGCTGTTGGAAATTCACTTTGGAGCGGAGCCATTTCATCCCGATAACGCGATTTTTTCCCCTTCTTCACCCTCTGTACTTAATAAACAGCCAATTTTTTTGCGTTGAGACGTTGACGTGTAAAAATGAGAGCTTAAATATTAAATAAGATCGTCAAAAAATTGATGAAAAAAAAATTATGATGTAACCAATTTTTCTTTCCGTCAAATTGAGGCGTTAACCGAGACCAGACGCACCAAATATTTGGGAATTAATTAAATTGAATAAATTTTTGCCCGGAGAGGCAACGACCCTGCTGACCCACGGGCCGGACAAATCAGTATAATGTCGAATCGGCTGTCCATCATGACCGGGTGCTTCGAGGAACGATCAGAAGTAAATAACACAACAGGGTGAGCAAGAAAATAAATTACGGAAAGCCGACGCTCGAACACACGGACGCACACCATCCAAGACATTCTCGGCATATGGTTAATAATGACAATTTTTATTATTTATTTTATTGCACGTGGGATGGCATGTCGATAATAATGACTATTTATTAAGCGTGAGAGGGTTTATATACGGATTAAGCAAAAAAATGAAATATCTCCATATCCCATGGAGTAGTAATTTGAATCAAACTCGCAAAATATTTTTTTTCATTCATTTCAACAATTACAATAACGATCTCAACTTGGTAAACAAACATCTAGCGAATAGTACCATGAAGTTAAATCGCGAGAGTTTTTTTTTTATTCGTAGGAGTTGGATTGAAACTGAGCAAAACTCATTGTTTTGCTTGGAAAATGATGTGGACATAATTTAAGAGTTTTTCGCGTAGAAATAAAAACGAGTTTCATTCAAAAGTTTGCGCGTCACGTGAGATTAATGAAAATCGAAATCGATGACAAATGTGTACATCGAAATGCAAAACGTCAATCTGTTAACGCGGATGACGACTTCGCTTGATTGCGAAATAAAAAGGGGGCACTGCAGACGAGCGGATAAAGATTGGAAATTTTTGGTACAGCACCGAGCAATATTTCCGTTTAAGACAGGTGTTGTTAATCCATCATCCTTGCTCAAGAAAAAAAGTAATTGTTTCCAATGGCGGGTTGTGCGCGCGGTAAGCTGCTACATGCTCCCCACATTGACGCCTCATTATTTTTTCGATCAAAAATTGATTGAATATGCCTAAGAGCCGGGACCGCGGCAGACTGACGGTGGTGGATGCTGGATCACGTGGGAGTCAAGAAATGTTATTATTATGAAGGGCATGTGGCGACGCTGAAAATGTGACAACGTCGTCAATCAACTAAACAATTAGGTGTCTGTTTGGATTAAAAGAGGTGGATATAGCGAAGAGAATGGCAGAGATGCGGGGGAGAATATGTTTTTTGGGGGGTAGCGCAAGAGATGCATCGGAAATTAGTTATGGGAGGATGACTCTGTTGAAAATGTGCCAGATATTTACAGAAAAACGTTATGTAAGTATACTGTAAATTTTAGAACATTTGTGAACAAAATATATTCAACTGCGTTTATTTTAATTAAAAAATATTATATAAGCAATTCACGATCCTGGATATTTGGGCCATCCAGGATTATTTGTATTCACTTTTAAAAAAATAATATAAACTATTTTCTTAAAAACAATGAAGTTTTAACAAGCTCTACGATATCGGATAAAATAATATATCACTAGAGATATTGATTATCCAAATAAAACTCTATAAATTTAGATGTAACTACTGTAATTATATGGAAATTTCACAGAGGTAAGTATAATATTTACATATCTTGTTGTATCTCGAAAATTCGAATATCATATAACTGTTATATAATATAACCAGTGTTATGGCTTGTAAGTGACATGCATATTATTTCGATAGTGTAAGTTAACTACGACTGAACTAAAGTAGTAGTCGGATAAGTGTCCGACGAAAACTATGAATTAAGGGAATTTTTTGGAACACTGGCCAGGGGGTATGTAGTTTGGCACGTTGGCATTAATTAATTTAATGTCCTTCGTTAAATAGATAGTTATAAAAAATAATATAAATATCAATCCAACTGAAATTTAAAATTAACCAGTGTCGTGGTTTGACACTGGGGGGAATACAAGTGTGAGAGACTTATTCCCCTTGCATCTTTAGAATCTTTATCGAATCTTTATATGGGTGAATAGCGCTTTGGAATCTATCTGTTATGCCATCTATCCATCTTAGTCAAATTAATAAATAAATAACTTGATGAGAATCCGAGAGAAAAGTAGAAGAAAAGAAGTCCACGCCAGAAAACCGACGATTTTGGAAGAATTTAAAGCCGCAATTGACCAACAATTTTGAACTGGAGGAATAGATACATTATATGTAGATTTTTTTGCAGTTTAATTATTAATTATATGTAAATAAAAACATAAATTATAATCATTCTATCTGTGTACTATCTGTGTATACAATTATTTCTTGGGACACTTGTATATTTATGCATATTCAAATTTAATCTGGGCTTTTTTCTATGTTCAATAAAATCATTTAAACGCATGTATATAAATATACTAATGCATTTATAATTAACAATAAGCCTGAAATTTATAACATGCTATACATAGTTATAGTTTTTTTCGGCCATGTTTACACGAACACATATTGGTTATTTTATTCACCCTAGAAAACCAACAGACACTGCATGATATTTGTATTCAAATTTAGTGCGTATGATACATTAACTCTATCCGTCTAGATTTGTAAATTTCGTTAGAACCAACATCAGCGCACAGAGGTCACGATGGCCTCAGAGATTACTCTGCGTATACGTGTATGTGTGTGTGCGTCTGTCTATCTATCCATGGGTAGGTCGGCACAAAGCCGTGATCCTAATTCATACTCGTATTATTTCAGCCCCCATCCCTTTCGGTCGGTAATAAATTAAAACACCCTTAAAACACAAAACATTTCGCGTCACACGCTCCCGAGATAACGTAACTCCTTGCCACCCCAAACGCCCTCCTCCTCATCCGACCGCCCCACCCCCGACTGATACGACGCCGGCTTATGAATAAGGTTTGCCACTTCGGCACAAGCGCAAAAAAATCTGATTGCGATTTGACAATGCCGCTTTTTTATATGGAGCAATATGACAAAATTATTGATGTAATTATAGGATATGCACGATTGCATGACAAAAGCCGTATTCCCTGTTTTTTTTATGATCTGAAGATCATTCAAATTAATCAAACAGTCACATCGATGCTGTGCGGTACACGCATTGGATTAATTAAGGTATCAAGATTTTTTTTTCTCCAAGAAACGCATTTCGCGCGGAGGGGTGATGAAAATTATCGCATTCTTTATCCCGCGGAAACAATACGCGCAGCTCTAAATGGAAAATACGATTTCATTCATGGCGAATAATTTGTGCGGTACATTAATAAAAGGTATTCGCAAGTAGGTGGGTGGGACACATGCATTAAAGAATAATAAGTAGAGCGGGGTCTGGTGTGTTTCCCGGTGGCGGCTGCCCCGGGGGCGCCACCCCTGCGGAGCCGCTCTCATTTCGGATGTCATAAAGTGACAATTTATGATAACTTGGGGATTAGCGAATGCTCGCTCCTCCGGCAATATTTATAATGCGGCCGCCATATTATCTATATGTTTTAATACGGGGATGTGTGGGTGACGCCCCGCTCGCTAATTCCGCCCTCGGTGACGCGGAGCGCCCACCCCGCGACGCCACTTCGCCGCCGCCGCAAAAGATTGACCACACCTGATGGCTGACAATATATTCTTTTACTCTGTAATCATAGATGATACTATAATAACATATATAGCTATCAACGCAAATTTGCTAAAAATAATATTATATTCCAAATTTGAGCAAGAAAAGACAACATAATATTAAAAAATAGTTTTTCTCTTTTCGGATCTTATCCATTTTTTGGACAAGATCCGAAAAATGTGATATGAAAAAGTCGTATGGATTTATGCCTAACGAATAAAGATGCCGAGATATCATAACGGATATTTTTTCCCACGTTTTCCATTTTTCCAAGTGAAAAATCGCCTAGAACACCAAAATATGCGAAATCTAAAACATGGAAATCGAAATAACTTGGACTACTCCTATAAATCGGTGGAGCTTCTTGTCTATGCGGACGACATAAACATTGTGGCCTGATCTCGGGCGGTTTTCTTAAAGATGCTTACCAGCGAATAATGAGAGCAGCAATTGACATGGGACTAAGGATCAATAAAACCAAGACAAAAAACATACCCATATGCCAAAGATGAATCCTTAACCCCGGAGTGTCGAAGACTACAGCTTCGAGGCCGTCCAGAAATTCTCACATATTCTGGCTCACTTATTACAAATAACAATGAAACCAATTTGGAAGTACGAAGAAGAACCATGCTGGCAAACGGGTGATACTTTGGATCTCAAAAGCATATATTTTCGAGATTCCTCTCAAAGAAGACTAAAGTCAAGTTATACATTATCCGCATCAGGCCCGTCCTAACATACGGATCTGAATGTTGCGCTTTGACCAAACTAGATGAGGGACAACTGGATATCCTGGAAACGAATATTTGGAGCCGTATTCAACGACGAGGAATGGCGTATTCAATGCAGCGAAGAGCTGTACCGACTATATAAGGATGTACCGGTCACAGCTCTCGTCAGAGTGGCCAGAATCCGGTGGGCCGGTCACGTGTCAAGGATACGGAAGAGTCAGCCGTCGAAAAGGCTTATGCGGAAGACCAAGGTTGAGGTGGTTGGACTGTGTAAGGAACACTGCATTATTGAAACTTACCGGAAGATGGAGCGACGTAGCGGCCGGCAGACCGGATAAAATGGAGAAAGGTGTTGGATAAGGCCAGGACTCAATACAATAGAGCTGTTGCGCCTATGATGATGTTGGCTACCAATATGTCTTCCTGAATCATATCTTGAATCATGTGTTGCTGTATTTGATTGATGTTTCGGGATGTCGTATTATATGACAGATCTAAATGAGTTTTTTTTTATTTTTATGGTTTTTAGAATCTCTCGGTCCTTGTTCATTCGCGACATCACCTTAACCTTTATTACTTCATCCACCTAACTGATCCGGAGTATGTGTCTGTGCACCTACATTTCGAAAGCTTCTAGGCGTCTGATCATCTTTTCTGTGAGCGTCCGCGTCTCTACTCTGCTCAAAAGATCGGAGAATATAAGTAATTACGGAGAACAGAAGAATTATTAACACAAAACAAAAGTGACGATTGTACTTATGCAGACTGCGAAATTGAATTTCTTTGATTATGTAAATATATAAATAAAAAGTGAATTTCTTTAATTATGCATGATTTTTAAATGCGTCCGTCTAAACATGGAAAATAATCTTATATATTCTTAAACAAATCTCAACAATTTGAACGTATGTATTTTACTCAAGGTCGAAAAAATATTATCTTATATATTCAATATATGTGTGCAGGGTCGGATTGGACCTAGAATTAGGCACTTAGGACGGCCCACGTTTCGGGGTTCGGGTCCAGACGAATTTACTAAGAAAAATAAATTCGGATACCTCCGGCGTCGGACTTTATTCCATAAAGAATTCGAAAAAATTTAAAATTGTATAAATTAAATTAAAACTAATCAAATTTTGCAACGAAAGCACATTTTTATATCGTTCATAAATATTGTTTGCGACTTTGGGCCCGAATTTTAATGAGTTAAACAATTGGAATAATACGGAGCCTCAATCAAAGTTTAACCTGAACCTTGTAAGCTTTGCAACGACAGTGACGTAACGTGAACGTTCGGTCGCGCGATACGCGTCTCTACCAGAAAGGAAATGCCGATGCTAATACATCGTCGGTTGCAATGCCCCAGAGACGGGATGCAATGCACACCTGCAGGATTCCGGTAGCTGAAACAAAAGCCAATTTTGGAGCATCCTGTATTCCGAGAAGGAGGCGAGGAGCGGCGGCCGGTGCAAGTGTCCTCAGACTCCGCTCCACGTCAATTGTGTGTTGGAATCAGATTGATCCGCGCGGGGGCCCCCGGCGTGTGGGGCGCCCCCTCTGCCCTCCCCGCCCCCTGCCCCCTGCCGCGGGCTGCATGGCCGCTAATCGATGCGGCAATGCGCCACCGGCTCCTTGGGCTGGACCGCCATTACGCACCTTTATGGGACCCGGCCAGCCCTCTGCACCCGCGCCCCCCGCCCGCCTCCGCCCCTGTCTTCCAGCCCCCGGCACCCTCGGGACCACCAGCCAGCCAGCCAGCCGGCGGGCCCCCGTCGATGAATGCAACCGAAGCCGATAACCGAACGGTTCCTCCGACCACGAAGAACAGCTTCAGATGGAAAATCGGAAGAATGCATTCATTTTTCAATGCATTACAATATTAGGAAAATCAGTCTAAATATAATTATGTATCCGTCATAGCTTGAAGGTAATTAATTACAATCGAATTATGATTGTCAAGTTAACCGCTACTGAGCGCAGTTAGAATTCGGTTGGGTACCATTCCGAAGAATTCTGAGTGACGATGGGATAGACTGATGACTTTCAATTCACAAAAAATGAATTGTCAAAAATATAAGCTGAACAGCGAACAGCAGCGCTCTTCAATATAAAAAAATACTACGATGCAGTAGCCAACGGGAAACCACTGCACTATACATTCCCATGAAAAGCGTGTCTATAGTCCTACATAATGGGAATCATGCACATGGGCACGTTCCTCAGAAATGAGGGAAAGTGAATTAATAGTTTATATAAAAAAAAAACAAAATAATCATATTTAATCGTAATTCAATAACAGCAACAAATCTGCAGATAAAATTTAGCCATAAGAAGTTCATCAAAAAACCTAATCACAATATTAATTAATTTAGGTAATTACTGTAAACCAGTCATCCATAAACATATGAGCAAATGATACTAAGTATATCATGAATAGTTATAAAAATTGGCAATCAGTAATATATACTAATTATAAAAAGCAGAAAAATACGATAGAGATATTACATATTTTTGTATATTTGGGATAAGTGGGAAAAATTCTACTCAATCTGAGGAAAAACTACCACCTTCAAAATAATCAACAATTATAGTTTTATAAAATGATTTATCTTTATATTTAAATTGTTTATATTATTATAAATGAGCTTTGAAGTGATTATATTTTTATAAAAAAAAACACTCAATTATTTGCAAAAAAACAACAATACCCCCGAGAATTACTCATAATTATCGTAAAACATAAAAAAAAACTTTTTTAAGAAATGAAACGATATCGTTCTAGGAATTCACAAAACAGTACGACGAACTGGTGGTTCCGGTCCAATTCGAACCCTACCCACAGAAAATTTGTTTATTATTTAGATATTAATGAAGGAATCTTTGGAAATACGAGAAACAAGAATTGTAGTACTGATTTTTAAAATGAACATTAATTAAACGGTTATTTTTTAAAGTTTAATCAAATAAAACTACATTTTAAAAAAAGGATTCGTATTTGATTCATTCATTGAAGAATTCTTTTACAACTCTTCCAACAACTCACTTTTTATTTCCTTTATAAATTTGTGTATTTTTTTACATAAGTATTTTCTTCAAATGACCGATACTACACATAAAAATACATTGTATGTGAGATTCTTGTATGTAAAAATATATTTTTTTATTTGAAATAATTCGTACCGTATAGCGTATTGGAATATATGAAAGTATTGGAGATGCGTTATTAGAAAGCATCGGGATCGTTTTTAAGGGAATCAAATCCGGAGCACGCCGCGAGATAAGGACAAGCGAAGTGTGACTGGAATAAAATTGATTTATTCCGAGGAGATATCATTGAAGGGCGAATGGCGCTTATGAGAAATACGTTGAACCATATTTGCGTAAAATAATGCAAATTACGGAGGAAAATGCGTGACAGCTATAAATAATCCAACAAAACACAAATAAGGAAAATTTATAGTCATTTTACACCAACACAGGAGCATTGACAGTTGCCGAACTGTGTGCGTGACACACTCGCGCCTGTGTATGCGTATTTTTGTAAGTCACAAAAGTGGCCATACCGAGTCCTATACGGCGAGACGAAAGTCATAACATTTATATGTAAGTATGATTAATAAATCCATTATTGAAAACCTCCAGTGCGTGTAAATTAGATTAGATATTTTAACGAAAAGTGTTATTGAAAGCGATATGAAATTCGCAATCGACTGCGTAAATTAATTATAAGCTTTTAACAAAAGCTTATTTTAATCAAAAAATATTGGTCTTTAATTCGACTTTCGTGTTATCCGTATATTAAACTGAGCATATTGAATAAAATTACATAAAAGCGATCTCCCGCGTGTAGATGAATAAAGATTTAAGTTTGATATCGCAAGGACGGCTCACCTGTCACAGTGAGCCAGGGCCTTAAATAAAATGTCTTATTTATGTTAATTCAGAAACAAACCGGAAAAAATATATGTACCGGCCGACATGAAAAAAAAGTAATATTTGTAACAATTCATAATGGCGAGCGTCAAATATATCATTCCGTTGTTTGAAGAGTTATGGACGCCTATTGTGCGGCGGCGGCCCTGGGCGCCAAGATCTGTTTATTGCGCCCCCCAGCGAGAATCCCATATAGTTGCGAATTTTTACAATATTTGACAGAAAGCCGCAAGGCTCTTCAGCAATCTAGCCGTGGTGAGATTCGATCGATCGTCGCGAATGTGTGTGTATGTATTTTTTTTAGATTCTATCACGCGTATTAAGTAAATATTATGCATAAATTTTCTTTCTTTATTCCTGGTAAAGAATGGCGGGAGGTTGAATGAATGTGAAAGGCGAGGGAGGGAAGAATGATATGAAGGAACTCAAAGTGTACCCTGCGCGCGTAAATTCCGAGTTGTACCGTATTCACCCTATTTCTGTACAAAAAAATTTTTTTTTTAATAAATGCCTATGAACAATTTAAAGATTTTAATTAACATAAATTTTATATTGTGTTTGCTAATGAGTTTTAAATATATCTATACAAACAATGCAAATAAAAATTAACACGAAATTACCTCACAATGCATTGTAAATTAAAGGTTACATTGCTAGAATGAGTTTTAATATATTCCAATTCATTCATTTTAAGTCAGTATACCAATTTGATTAATTATTTTGTGCGATTTTTAATGCAGGATTTTTGAAATCTACTTATTTAGAGCATAAAAAGAGAGAATATCTGTATATGTTTGCCTCGGGATCCGACGAAACGATTTATGCTTTAAATATGGATCGCACAGGGTCGCCGAACCGGCATTTTTCAACAATATTTACTGTATATAATTTTTCAATTATATGCATACAATTTTCGAGCCGGGTGGAGTTCCAGTCTCTCAATAATACTGAATACTGAGGCTATGTCGATTTCTTTATTGAATACAAAAAATAACTATAATTTATTTTTATTTTGATGAGTACATATTGGGCAAATTATGAACTAATAATCGTATTACTATTTTTTTTCTCTCTGCCTCCTAGCTCGCATTTAAATAAAATGAAATGAAACGTAAGAATGTATATAAATTTATTAGTACAAGAAAAAATTGATCAGTTTTATTCGTCTCATTACATTATTATAAGTTGTAATTTGTTATTTGTCATGTTAGTAAATACAGATTTTTATTAACGTTCCGGCGTAGATTTAACCTAGCCGTGCCGATGGGGTATATTTGAGATCCTAAGTTTCTCGAATAATTCTTTTAATATTTATCCTACATGTCAAAATTTTTTTGAATTTGTTTAAAAAAGTCTAAAGAATAAATATTATAACTTATCATTGATCTTTGTTGTTTGCAATTGCAAAAAATAAATAAAAACAACAATATTCGCTTCTGTAGCCACGGGCGCGATGTTTTTACTAGCTCGCATCCGGTACGAAGTGCGAGTGAAACGCATACTAGTGACACGTGCTGCGAGAGCTCAGTCTCCAACGAGATATCACTGAGTGCGCGTGTTATCCATTTTTTTTTAAAATGACAAGACGTTGATGAATATTTAATCAGTATCTAGACTTGAATTGCTTGCGGTCTATTATCGATTATAAATAAAACTTTGGACAACGTGGCTGGTTTCAAGCCGCCGTGACTGATCGGTTAAATTATCAGTGCGGCCCTTCGGCTAAAAAGTTTTCCTATTCCTGACTTATAGCTTAGAATGCAAATATGGCAAGTAAGAAATACTGCCAGATAATAAGTAGGAAATTTTTTTGAGGAAGTAAAGACTCTCTGTATAATAAACACAAGATAAGGGGCGCGCCGTCCATATGGCCAGATTGTGTGGGGCACACGGGCGCCGGAAGATTAGGTGCGCCGAGAAGCGCCAAGATGGGAAAAGTTTGAAAATATTAAATATTAATTTATTAATAGAACAAATTTTAATAAAAATTCTAAGAATCGTCTGACAAAATAAAAAAGGAAAGGTGAAAATATGTTTTGAACTAATATTTAAATTTATTCGACAATATATTGTGAGAATGGTTGTAAAATTGCGTGAGAAATTATTCTGTATCGATAACCCGAACAGAGCTAATCCGAGCAGCTACGGAAGTAGCCGGTCGCCGTTTACAAAAGCTTCTCGATAGAATGATGCTTGAGCGCTATAACAAAGCGGGTAGCCAATAAATCTGTCAAACAGTTTTCTGTAAGCTCGCAGTATAGTGGCTATAAGTAAAATGAATACGGGGGCACGTGGGTACGTGTGTGTTGGTAGCCGGCTACAATAAAATATGACGTCAAATGCAAGGAAGGGTGCCGTAAAAAAGCAGTGGAGACGAACTGGTGCTGGAGCGTCGGGGCATAAACCCCGTGTTTATTGGCGAGGAACATGTGTTCCCGAAGGAGAGGAGGACTCGGACTCGCAGTCCGCTCGGACTGCGAACGCAGCCGGAGAACAACGTCCATGCTAATACAGCTGGAATAGCCAGAATCGACATCAAAACTGCATTAATTTATTTTTACGATGTATAAAAATCATATTTTAAAGTAAATATGTTTTAATACAATTCCGGGGGCTAAATCGTTTGGGGCGGCCGGATTTCATCAATTCCTGCTCTCGCATGAAAATTAATTTCTTCGCCGAGCCACTTGTTTAAAATTACACCATTAAACATTTCGTGAGTTAATTTTCTGGTTGAAGACTATTTACAATTTGGTATTTGAGCGAATTTAATTTGAAATTAATTTCGCAGCCGAAGATGAAATAAAATGGTGTCGGGTCGAGTTGGTAATTGCCTGAGTGAAGCTCAGCGCTACTGGATCCAATACCAACACACTGCCACACAAAAACGAAGGGCTACTCGAAAAAAATAATGTTGTAACAAAAAAATCATCATTTTATTCAGAATTTATTTTATATAGTCCAGCATTTCCTAAATGATAACGAACGATACATATTTGGAATAAACTATTAAATAAGTTGAGAGCCTTCACTGTCCCCATTTACAAATATGCAACTTTGTAAAAATAAAAAAATATTTAATGAATTTAAGAATATTTTCTGCGTTGTGCAAAGAAATGAAGAGAGAGCATTTCAAAATTAAGGCTTATTAACTACTTGAACGCAAATGTCTCACCGGTGGGTCGCATTGTACTGAATCGTATTACGCAGACTTTTAAATGGTTAAAATCATAGCTTCAAATCGTCATTTATCGGTTTAGGTTTCGTTCCGGTTCAATTAAAAAATTAAATTCAATTAAATACATTGTTTGGTTCCGGTTTTTGTTCCGGAAAAATTGCCGTTTTTTCAGTTTTCAGTTCAGCTTTGGTTAATCATCTTTTAAATACTTTCATTTGTATTGAAAATGTTTTTTTAAATCCACTCGAAGCCGAACAAAAACTCGAAACATCGATTTTTTTAAATTTAATTGTTTGAGGCTTTGGTTAACCCAGGGTTTCCCAAAGTGTGAGCCGCGGCTCCCCAGGGAGCCGCGGTGTCGTCATAAAGGGCGCCGCGAAATATTCAATTCGACAAATTTGTTGAAATCCCAATTCTCGAAATTTTTGCGCCATCTTTTTGCGCTCGCTTTTCTCAAGAAGGTGAAAAATTTTGCAAAAAATCTGATGGTTTAAGGGAGCCGTAAACCGAAAAAAATTGGGAACCTCTGGGTTAACCGATCCGTCACGGCGGCTTGAAAACAATCGCGTCGTCCGAAGGGTCTATTTATAGTTGATAAATTCTTCATCAATATCTTGATTATTTTATAAATATTGATTATTCTATGAATAAAAATAGTTATTCATGATATTCTTCAAAATTTGGTCGATATTTTAGTTTTTCTACTAATCAATATGACACGTAAGTGACACGCACAGTCGTTGATATTCCGACGTAGAATAAGGACACGCCGCCAACTGAGATCTCGCGGCACGTGTCACTAGTAAGTATCACTTACATTTGGCACATCGTACCGGATACGAGCGAGAAAATACATAGCACAAAAGCGAATATTTTTGTTTTTAATTTTTTTTCGCAATTGCGGACAATGAAGTTTATTATTATGTATAAAATATATTTTTTAAACTTTTTAAGACAAATATAAAAAGTTTGTGACATGTAGGATTTATATTAAAAAAGTTATTCGAGAAAAATCAAAAACTTGGGGTCCCAAATAGCATCGGCATGGCACGGGTAGATTAAAATGAAGAAAATTTTGATATTTATAGACAAACATTTCTAAACGGTTAAAGTTAGTTTTCGCGATGTTGATTGAATAATCTAGTATTAAACAAGTTCAGAGTGATAATTACATAGTAGAAATGTAACTGCAACTTGGGGAGGCGATAGAAACTGCATTGTGTAATGTGGTCGCAGAGAATTGAAATCTAAGAGAATTATAAATGAGTAAACTCCATCCCTGGAGAGATTTCAACGGCTACTGAAGAAAATACGTGATCCAGTATAAGAATATTTCTTTATATTTTGATTGTTAACACGGATTTTTTTAAAATATTAATGAAGAAACCGGTTGGATTGAATCGATCTAAGAAAAAAACATGACTTTCAAGAGCAATATTTTTAATTAACTAAGGAAACTATTGAAATATGTTGCTTTGATTGAAGTCTCGGATGGAACGTTATGTGAATGAATCAGACACATTTATGTACAATATATGAATAGCATAACACAAAGATTCCAAATCGCCATTCACCCATATAGAGATTCGATAAAGATTCCCCCCAGTGTCAAACCACTACACTGGTTAATTTTAATATTATTTCAGGTGGATTGAAGTTTATATTATTAGTTTATAATTATTTATTCAACGAAGGATAAGATAAATTAATTAATTCTATACAGCTATAAAGAATTCCCCGAATTCATAGTTTTCGTCGAACACCTATCCGATTACTTTTTCAGTCGCTGTTAACTTACATTATCGAAATGTATGTTATTACAAGCCATAACACTGGTTTCTTTTATGGACTAAATTATCTCATTTTACAGACCACCATGGAAGTAAAAGTGGAAGGCAAACGCTGGTTGAATAGAGCGAAAATGTTGTGGAACTGCAACATTCGGAACTGTTTGGAATGGCTGAAATTGTTCCACCCTTTAAAGGACAAATAACGTACACAAAGTATTAAAGTAACCAAACCACGAGAAAAGTTGGCGAAACACTGATTAAATTCAGGAAATATATATTTTTAATAAAGAATATAAGGCATGCAGTGGTGGCGGACGCCGCTGTAGTTTGCGCCTAAGCCTGTTGATGCATAGATCATTTTTGGATCTATGATCCGCAGATTTATGAGGCATGCGCGATCGTAATGATGTTTTGTTAATGGAGTTTTTGTAATATATAGACGCAATAACACGAAGGCACGGAACCTTGGGTCTGATGCCTCACACAGATCACGGGTGCGTTTCGTCAAGTCGGACTCGTGAGCACCGCAACTTCTAGAATCTAGAAGAACACCTCTCAGACTTAATCATCGCTCGTTTTATTTTCGACCGGCAACATCGGCGCACGAGTGATTTATATCGACTTCTTCACCAATCGAAGACAGACACCATTATAAATCACACAAACATATTTTTTTTTTGTTTTCTCGAATCGTCTACGCTTATATTTGTGCGGTGTAAAAAAAATAAATTAACGAACGCCGAGAAGAAATCTAATTCATCAGTGTCTCGCGTCTTTGAATCATTTCGGCGGATTTATTTATTAATAATAAATTAATAAAAATGAGACATGTGATTTTTGACAAAATCCGTATGTGCACAATCGCGTCCAGACATTCCTGGCTTGCACCTGCTCGTTCTCGGTATCTCTCACACCTTAATATCATTCCCCATCTGAGTTATTTATGACGATCGGCGATTGTGTACCTCATCGGGTTCTAGTACTACCGCACTAAAAAGAAACTTGGATATCCCAACAAAATAATAATAAAAAATATATACAATAAACCTGTTCACGGCGAGAAGTCTGTAAATCTTTACAAAGCCGCATTGTCATTCTGGTTTTGTCACACTTTGTCATATATGACCCAATAATTATCATGGATTCATCTGAATATGTACATCATCATAAAGAATTTTCGTTGATTTTTCTTAAGATTTTTAATGGCGTTTCTAGGGCAGACAAATCGCGGACGCATTCGCATGGAGGGGCGCATGTACAAAAACAAAATCCACAGGTAGAGGTCGGGAGGGACCCGCGGGAGGTAGCCGCCTACCCTCACATGTGTTTTCGTATTAAAATGTTTTTGTTAAGTGATTTGTTAGCGGGCTTTCGTGTTCTTTTTTTTATGATCGACCGAACGTACAGCATGTTCGTAAAATGAACCGCCACGATTTATTAAATAATGACTGCGATCAGAGGTGGTGCCGGAGCCATTAAGAAGAAATTCCCGAAAAAATCTACATAATGATTTTACGGTGGTCAAACATTATTGATGAGGATAAATCTCGAATAAGTGACAATGTAAATTTTTCATCGCCGAACGTCAATATCTACGAATCAAGAAAATATCGTATTTTTTTCGTTTAAAAAAAACTTATTTGATTAATCAACATTTATAATCGACTCATACTTCTTTTTTATTATTATCTGGCAATGAAACGTTCCGGCAATGTAGCGGTAGGTCGTAAAGTGGTGTCCATAAAATAAAAAAATAGAAACATATAATATAACCAGTGTTATGGCTTGTAGATAATATGTATATCATTTCGATAATGTGAGTTAACCACGACTGAGCTAAGATAGTAGTCGGATAGGTTTTTGATGAAAAATTATGAATTCCAGAAATTCTTTATAACATTGACCAGGGGGTATATAAGAGGAAGAGCCCCATTACATCTATCCTTCGTTGAATAAATAATTATAAAACAAATAATATATAAATTTAAATCCAACTGAAATAATATTAAAATTAACCAGTGTCGTGGTTTGACACTGGGGGAATTTATGTATGTGAGACTAATTCCCCTAGCATCTTTAGAATCATTGTCGAATATTTTTATGAACGAATGGCGCTTTGGAATATATCTGTTAAGCCGTAGTCAAATAAATAAATAATTCTGTAAAATAATAAATTATTTGTTTATTTCATTGACCGCTGAAACTTAGAAGGAAGAGAGATGTGAGGAGTGAACTGATCAGGTTTAATGACAGATCGAAATCGAATATCAGTTTCAAAACAAATAAGCTGAAAAACCTCATCATATACAACTGTCGCTAATTTTTAGGTTTTTCATTTACGTCACATAAAAAGGAGAAGCATTACGAAGAGTTTATTGATGTTGGCCGGCAACGTGTATGAGGAAAAGAGGATAAAGCAGATTCCCGATACACTGGTCAGACCAGATTAAATTGCATTTTTATTGTACTCCTGTGGCAACTCATCGAGCGGCCGAATCCAGGACTAGAAACTGATAGTCCACAGCGAAATTCATCATGAAAATCCTCTCAGAAATAAATCATAAAATGAGAAAAAAAATTATTTATAAATGTTTAAGATTCGTCCAATAGATTTCTATAAAAATATATTGCAAACAACTTGTGTGCTATTTATTCTGTAAGATGCGGAGAGCACCTGCTTCGTATTGAATTCACGTTCATGTTTTTGTATAAATATTTGCTAATTTGCCTAAATTATCCATTCAGAGAGGGCCACCTCTTAAACGACTTTAATTTTAACTCCTGCCTTCCCGTCATTATCTAACTTTTCCCTTCCCATTCCTGAGGATATATTTTGAATGTATGCGTATTTGTATGAAAATTAACTTTATTCAAACAAAAAAACAATCATAACATATGTAGATGGTGTATCCCTTTATATTATAAAAAAACATGATAGTAAAAATATATTATTTTATGATGAATATAATGAATATCATATGACGATGATTACAACTATAATACAAATAAGATATGTCAATTAAAAAAAATGAATAAAAAATTATAATGATTCATACACACAAAGATGAATCGTATCAATAAATTATTTAACGTTCTGTATAGCAGCTAATGTCAATTATTTTAAGCGATGGCAGCAGCTTTTAAGTACAACTATTAAGACGCCCCGCCCAGGGGGGCGGAGCCGCGACCGGCCGGAACGTGCTGCCTCCTAGCGTCCACCGGTCGCAACTTTTGACAGCTCCAAAAGTGAGGTTATAACACGTTTTACGCGGAATACTTCGTAATATCGCGTTTCAGACGCAGAAAGCACCATAATCTCGACAAATAACGAATATATCAGATATATTAAATGTCACGACGGTCGGTGCATGAGCGATTCGAATGAACAATAACAATAAACTACAGGCGCACGAAGACACTTCGCATTCGTGAAATTACACGACAAAACGACAGTTACGGCAATACATTGAGATTCGCATGACTAACGAGCGATAAAATATACGATGGGTATATTATTTTGTACTTACAATTGTCAAATGTGCGAATAATGCCGGAAATTATATGAGATCTCGTCGCCGACGTCACGGAACGTCGCTTGACTTCGAGTCGTTCGGCTGTACTCGCGATCGGGCGCGCCGAGGAGAGCCGAACGGTCGCGAAGCGCGAACAACGAAACAAATTCAAATGTTAACCGATTCGTTTGAATGTGAATATCTTAACTATAAATAACAAATACTAATGTAATTAAAAAAATTTATATATATAATAATAGCAAATGTGACGATCAACAAATCAATATATTTAAAGTGCATAATTAAAAAAAAAAAAAAAAAGACATTAAAAAATAATGATTAATTAAACAATTAATATTTTATTTAGCAAAAATATATTAATCTTTAAGAAATCAGCACTTATTACTACTACTATTATAAATGATAATTTAAAGATCATGGTCATCGGTTAAGATGAAATTGACATATTACATTGACATATATTCTAATTTAAAATTTATTGCAATAAAAATGATTCCGGCATAATCTACTTTTCAATGGTAAATTATAGTATTTATTTTTCAATAAATTATACATTTAATAAAATCTAGACATCTCTCTATACAATGTGTGTATTTGCGCTTTAACGATTAAACGATTACATTACCAGTGATATGGCTTGTAGGTAACATACATATTATTTCGATAACGTAAGTTAACCGCGACTAAGCTAATTTAGTAGTCGGATAGGTGTCCGACGAAAACTATGAATTCAGAGAATTCTTTATAACACTGGCCATGTAAGTATGTAAGAGGAAAAGGCCCATTACCTCCGCATCTTTATAAAGAAACTAATTGTATAGGTAGTTTGGTGTGTTGGAATTAATGCCATCCAACTTTTATAAATGAATAATTGTAAACAAATAATATAAACTTCGATCCAACTGCAATAATATTACAATTAACCAGTGTCGTGGTTTGACACTGGTGGGAATATTAGTGTGATCATTCCCTATTCCCATCTTTAGGATCTTTATCGAATCTTAATATAGGTGAACTGTGCTTTAAAATCTTTCTGTTATGCCATCCATCCATCGTAGTCAATTAAAAAAAAATGTGATAAATATTTCCTCTCATCTTTAGTAATATTACATTAAAACGATATTAAAGATAAACATATAGTTATAAAATATTGTTAAAATTAGAGGGTTCTTGTTGAATTCTTGTATAAATATGTGGTGGTTATTCCACGTGTTTGGACCAACGTCGTGTTGTGCCTTGGCAACAA
>JAGXCT010037245.1:162546-275533 GCA_022495035.1 Philopotamus ludificatus | reverse complement strand
GCGAGAGTAAAGGCTCGCCATGGTCCGAGTCACGAATCCTTCCACATCCTTTACAGCGTCAACACAATTTTACACTTCAGTTCAGTTGTCAGCAGAAAAAAGCATATTTTAGAATTTTGGGAGGAAAACAGAAATGGTTTAGAAGATCTAGCTACACAAATTTTTGTTGAAAGGGTTTTCACTGGTTTATTCTACGTGGTAATAGAACTAGCGTTAATTTTAATTTTATTTTAAGTTTTAATTATTATTCTAACAATGTATGTGGTATGCTTATTATTAAAAAATCATGGATAAATGAATAAAAAACATATAATCATTCAGAGCTAAACCAAAAACCGAAAAAGAACCGATATATTATTTAATTTTCCAAGAACGAAAACCGAAATGAAAAAATAACGTTTTGAAGTTTTAATAATACTCGAGGAACAGAAATCTCTGGCCCGCTTTTGAACAAAAATTGGTAGTCCGCGTACCCCTCGCGTTAATATGTTAATAAAGGCAATAATTCATATCGTTCGAATGATTTATATATTATATTTAAAATCGACGACAACATGGCAGCCATAGCAACATTTACGCATTTTAGTGAATCGTTTAAGTCACAAAGTTAATTTATACGCGTATAATATTATTATTCAAATAAAATTTGGTCTCAACTTTTCATTAATTTTTAATATTTACAAATTGATCGTTTTTTTAATTTATTTTATAGCGAATATATATAGAGTCTGGTTCTGTGCCCTTTGCATTATAAACATATTGGGAAGGTCCCATTTAATAGCGCGTACGTACCGCGGGAACGCGCGATTCAATGCGCGCCCCCGATTTGCGTCCGCGGGCTTTATAACACGCGCATTCCTCGAATTAGTGCGTCAATGAGCGTGCTAAAAGTTGTAAAAATAGCGGTAATCGCCTGCGTCTTTTGCGCTTTTGTAGCCGAAAATTGGAAGAAAATCGCCGAATCGCAGATCAATCGTCAATCGACTATTTTTATAGAGGTCGCGACCGTTTAAGGGCGGCAATTAATTAAACGCTAAACGGCGACGACGGCGCTAAAGGGTTGTTTATGCGATTGGCTTGACTTTGACGAGCGCTGATTTCCCCGGCGCGCGTTGGTCGGTGGGCGGTGGGCGGGCGGCGCCAGGCCGCCCGCCCCCCCGCGCAGCCCCGCACAGCCGCGCGCCAGTCCGCCGCCGGACTGCGTCGGGGCGCCCGCGTCGCCTTGCAGCTCGCCGCAACTGGTTGTGACTCTCATCTGTCGATAATTATCTGGTATACGATTGTGACATACGAATAAACATATTTACAAAAACAACAAAAAAAAAAACTATTTACATTTTTACACGGTAGTCGAATAAGTTAATGCGCTCAAATTGATGCATATAAGTGAATAAATTATTTATTAATCGTAATTATAAATAATACCTACATATATATACATAAAAACATACGTATAACGAAATTGTTCTGTGAATATTTTTGCGAGACTGTCGAGATTGGCGCCGAAAATTTTTTGTATGACATTGCAATAACATTGTGCTACGACTGCACGTCGATGCGATTTTGCTGCGAAAACAAATAAGGTAAGTCGATTTATATTTAAAAAAAAAAACGTAATTAATCGTTAATTAAACGCGATTAAAACTGTTCGAAAATATTTAATAAAAATAAATGCATTCGTGTTTAAAAAAAAGTTGTTACATGCGCACGTATAAAAAGGGTCAGTCGTAAAGAGCTCGTCGGAATGGTATATATGCATTTTACGACGCGATAATTACTGTTTAAGTTCCCATTATGCATCGAGACTATGTCGCGAAAGCTTATTAATTAATTTTAACCTTCGCAGAACCTTTGCGGATGGCTTTCGGTATAATAAGAATAATTTGTGATTTGTGATTAAATGTTACGACGCTTCATAACTCACCGCACCGGGGATCTTGTGTGTGTCACGGAATATTCTTTTTTTTTAGAACGTATCCTCGTGCACGCGTGTGTGTGTTTGAGAATTCGGTTTGACACTTTGATGGAGACAAGTAAGGGGACGAGGAAGCCATAAAGATGTCAGAGCGGCGCGGGGGAGCGCTGACAAACATCTCCTCGCGGCTAATGTATGCGCGGACCTTAGGGCCTCGTCATCCACCGGCCCTAGGAAATTGGGCCCCGGCCCACCTGCCGCCTCCGTCGATACCTCCCGAAGATTTGCACCAAACATGTCTAGCCCATCAAATCGATCTAATCCGAATACATTGCGTCCGAATATCAGCTTTATATTTTTAAATTAATTAAAATAATTAATATTTCATTTAAATAAATGCAAAGATCGACGATCGCTGACCTGGCATGAGTTCGATCGCGATGGCGTAATCGACTTTTTCATAATTATCGGAAATATTTATTTTTACTTGCGAAATTTTGCCGATAGATGTCACCGGTCCACAGGGTTCGTCCGATATTATTTCACATCTCGACATGGGATGTAACCGAATGAATCGTATTAAATATTGATATTGTAATTAGGATTTAATTTTATTCAATTAACAAATATTTAAAAAAATAATTTCAATAAAATAAATTTTAATTAATACCATATATAAATGTAATCTAATCGAATATTGAATAAATATATTATAAAGAATAACAATAAGTTTATTATATTAAATATTATCCCTAGTGTAACAATACAATTAATTTAAAGTGAATCGAATCTGTTTTAAAATATTTTAATCAGTTAGATCCCATTATTTATTTATTAATAAACACAGGTCGCAAATTTTAAATGCATTAAAAAAAATCACAAATTATTTGTTCTCGGGAATAAGCAGGAATCATCGAACAAATATCGTGCAAAAAGGTTTGCTAACTAATGAAAATATTCGAGAATACTGAAAATCGAACTACGTATACTAAAAAAGTTGGAACAAAATCGACATTTGACCTGAAATATGGAAATTTTTGGAAAAATTTGTATTGCATTCGAAACATCCTATCTTAATTCAAAAAATCATTAGATGAATAAAAAAAATCTTTATAGTTAGTTTTTAAAATGACGTAAAAGTTTGCGCGCATTGCAGCGATAGTTACATACCAAATTAAATTAATAGTTTGATAATTCACCTAATTATGTTTTTACTCACATTGAATGTTTTATAAAGAATTATGTGGTCGAAGTCTGATAAAAAAGAAACAATCCTTCCATCATTCGAACTATTAAGTGTCATTTAAATTATAATATCAGCGAGATCAACATTTGGAGATTATACTATATTCAACTTTTTTTTTACGCGGTTTTAGGATAACACAGTCCACTGAAAAAAACAAAATACATTTTTACCCAAGTGATTAAACTAATAATTAAAAATAGTTTGATTCGTCTAATTCTATTTTTACACTTTAAATGTTTTCTTAGGAATTCCTTAATATTTATATATTTATATCACATGGTGGATTAGTTGCATAGTTTTAAAAAGTTAATAATGATTTTTAATATTTTTTCTTTATTTAGTGTCGAATACTGATCATAAAGAAACAATCCTTCCATTATTCTAAATATAAAATGTCATTTAAATTATATAATCATTGAGATTAACATTTTGAAATTAAACTGAAAAGAAAAAAATACATTTTTACACGAATTATTTGTTCTAACACGATTCCCAGAAACGAAATATTTATATATATATTTTCAATTTCGCGCCTTGTAAAATGACATACATATATGCCATAATAGCCAATAATTAAGGAGTAAAAAAGTAAACAAAATGGTAAAAATGATCAACTAACTGCTGCTGTAATTCACGTAGGCTTGCAATTTACTTGCCATTTTCTCACTTAAACTCCCAACGTAGAACTAGCTTTGAAATTTCAACAAGACTCGCAGATTATCTAGCTGGATATTAGAAAATGTATGAACAACTTATGCAACAAAATCACAGAAGTGGATAACGGATTTCCTAATAATAAGAAATTCAATTCTAACACATTAGATGTATCGTTAGTATTATTTTTTTAATTTTAGGGAATCAATCGTAAATTTTTGTATGAATTCACCGTTTAAAAAATGAGTATCGTTCTAAATATGTGTTGGGTTATTTATTAACTATTTCCACTCTTAGTCAACTTATGAGGTACTCTCATTATAAATTTAAAAAATAAATATTTAAAGACATATTCATTGGGAAAAGGAATTAGAAACTTCTATAGGGTTTGATCTGATATTCTTTTAAAAAAAATATTTTTTTTTTAAATCAGGTAAAAGAAACTTGGATCAAGTTCTTTGCTAAAAGATTTTTTGGGCCATTACGTCTGGCCCATGGAGTGAAAAGGTTAAATACTGTGAGGGCTCTTTCTCTAATTCCTCATACGATTCTTGTCAACGTGCATACGATCGTTATGATTACGTAAAAGCTGTACAGTCCATACATAAAAAATGATTTCTCAATTTATTCACAAGTTGAAAACGGAATGGAATCATTTTGTCAATTAAAAAATATTGTGTTATTCTTAAACCGCGCGAAAACAGTATTTGGTGTAATTGATAATATATCCCTGATTTTGTTGCTGAATCTTAAAATCCAGCTCGTTATATCAAAAACGCAATGTTTTAATATTTTTTTCAATAATTATGTTTATCCCATTTAATTTTATTAACATTATGACGTTTCACACATGAAACAATATGAATGATTAATTTAACAAATTAATCAAATTAACCTTTCAATGCGATACAATCGTAGATATTGAAATTATTTCCGTGTCCGGCGCCCGGGCCAAGGTCCATTAATTAATATTTAAAATTTAATCTGTCGCCGTCGAAGTCAAGATGCACGTCGAGTTATGCAATTGTCTCGGACCGGGCAACGACGGACGACGCCATCGCCATCCGATACGCGTCTAGGAATATTTTTTCCACTATTGATTCGAAACTGTTATTGACATTGTATTTATGTCGGCATTATGGCTGATTTATCGCCGAAAAAGCCACAAGTATTTCAATAAATATCGTTTTACCGAGACGATACCCACCTACCGACACAACTTCACGTTTCCAGCGCGTCTCCATACGAAAAAATGCCGTCAATCCGTCCGCGACTCGTAATTAATTTTTATTTAGAAAAAAAAATGGACGTTAATGTGTCGCCGATGAATCGGTCGTCGTAATAAAACGAAGGAAAAATATTCGAAATTATGATGGAAATCGGTGACAAGCGTACTGGCTCCGAAATATATATGATTTTTATGCACGACATTTATATTATGAACATATCTAAAAGTGTACCATTTGTATGATGGACTACCTTTTGATGGTGAAAATATGCACAGAGCCAGAGATAAACAACGCGATTCAAAATTAAAATTTGAAAGAAAAATGTCAAACTTCAACGAAATACGTCCACACTCTTATGATTTACATAATTTATGCGAATGATGTTCGGGGTGATGATAAAACCCACTATAAATTAACAACAATTGCGAATTATGACAAATTTATGGCCGGTGGAAACGGAGCAACCTTAATTTCTATGGCGAAGATTTCAAAATTAAATATATTTTTTAACTAATTAAATAAATATATTTTATAGAATAGCCGCGAGTTTGAAATTCTTGTTTTTTCGTCTTGATTTTTGATGAATGTCTTGATTTACAGTTATTTTAATATAATTAAAAAAATTTCTATTAATCCTTCTTAATCGCATCTCACTGAACCAGAATGGTAAAATTGTGATTTTATTGAATTATCAAAAGACCATATCCCACAAAAAGGCAATAGATTTTTATCGTGTAAAATTATAATAGTTTTATTAGATTTATTTTCATAAATAAAGTATTATATTATAATTTTCAGAATTGGCAATATTATTGTAATCAACTTTATAATTGAAGCGATATAACTGCTAGTTTCTCATTAAATTGATTTGCGACCTATGACTACGGTAATTTTGGGAGCGAACTCGGGGACCAAACGGAGAACATCGGGCACAATTAAACTCATCAAATAACTGAGAAACATACATTTTTGTGTCGCTTTTCTTTTCTTTCATAAAAGTTAAGATTGCTTCATGAAGAATTATCTTTTTTAGATTGACTTAATGAAATTTCCATTATAATGGATTTTTTCGGGGGAAAAAAATCGTGGACAAACTGCTGAAATATTGAAATATCCCCAAATACACAGAACGGATGGTCACTGTACATATGATGCACCTTCGCTTCTTCATTATGTGTAAAAATTCGAACTCATACGGTTATTTAGGGGCATTAAAGTCCGATAAAACAAATTCAGGATTACATGGATAATGAATTAAAACCTCGAATTGAATTTTTTTCAGAGCTTCGAAAAACTAGTGCATTCAATATAAAGCTTTTCAGCGATTTATAGCTAACTTTTTCCTGATTGTGTTTCAATAGTAATCTTTGAGAATTCTAAAGAAACATCAATGCATGAAAAAGACTACATTTTATGAGATTCAAGCGTTTGATTATTTAACCTAGCCGTGGTATTGGGGACCCAAAGTTTTTGATTTTTCTCGAATAACTCTTTAAAATAAATCCCACATGTCATAAACTTTTTGTATTTGTCTCAAAAAGTCGAAAGAATAAATATTATAAATAATCATTGTTTGAAATTGCGAAAAAATAAATAAAAAAAACACCAATATTCATCTCTATTGCCACGGGCGCGATGTTTTTTCTCGCTTGCATCTGGTACGATGTGCCAAGTGCGAGTGAAACGTACGAGTGATACATGCTGCGAGAGATCGGTCTGCGGCGAGACATCGCCAAGTGCACGTGTCATTTAGGCGTCATATTGATTAGTAAAAAAAATCAAATATCGACCAAATTATGAAGTATAGTCAGCCCTCCTATAGCGTTTCCTCTAAATCGATGCTTTTTACAAAATTCCTTGTCAACCAAAGAGCATTGACCTTTATTTCGCTCGGCATGTATTATAGATTTACGAAATATCTAAATTGACCTTAAAAATATTAGAATTTTGTATAAAACAGCGATTTACAGGAAACGTTGTAGGAGGGTTGACTATATATCATTCTTGGGGGTCTCTGAGAGACCCCTTTCGGACGATACGGTTGTTTTCGAGCCGCCGTGACGAATGGGTTAAACATATTCTTCAAACCAATTTTAACAGTAAAGTGAGAAAGTAATCATTACTAATAAATATTTGTATATATTATTATATCTAGCTATTTGGACTGAACTAGCGTATTACTATCCGGTCGTTAATGGCCTCACAAGTTTGGGTAAAAGAAATTAAATATAGCGAATATAAATCGCCGATCGATGATTGGCGCAATCAATATTTTCCAGATTTTTTCAATACGCCAAATGTTTCCTACCAATACGTCCCGGAGATGAAAACGGGGAATCCAAACAATAAGATGCCAATACGTCCGAATCGTTATTTATACGCGTAAACATTATATCTGAGAATATACACATGCACACATAAATTTATCATAGGATATATTTATATAATCCTGAGCCGGCATTGACGTGTCCGGTGCCCATTTCTCGTCCCCAGATATTGATCAGGGGACGAGAAATGTTGGTCGTGGTCGATAAATCGATGGCGAACCTACAAGAATGGCGATCTCAAATATCACTCGGATATATTTTAGGGATAAAGGGGGCATAAATCACCGACTGTCAACTTCTGTCAACCGACCGCGGGCTTATCCCGGTAAATGCGGAATCTGTTTTGTTTGCAAAATAAGGCCGAGGGCCTAGTGGATGCAAACGAGCCGGACCCGGAGCCAAATCAATTCGCTGTTTTGTTGCTCCTTGGCGCGTGGACCTATTGGAAATGCAAAGAACACACATGTGGATCAGAGACGTGCCGTACCGGCGACGTCGACGCGAAAATTAATTATTTAAAAACGTCGAGAGCGATTCGATATATGCACATCAAAGGCGAACATTACATCGCAGAAATGATTTCAGCACTCCGCGAAGCCGTATAAATAGGTAGTAAAAGCTAGATTATGAGGTTATAATCCAACCGATAATTTATATGCGCGCATTGGAAATACCCATGCACCAAACATCTGCAAGACAGATCCTTTCAAATGCTAAGTGCCATTAATTACAATATTTCTAGCTGCCACGATTGCGAGATACATGGAGGTGATCAATAACTCTCGAATGCATCATAAATTAATTACGTCTAATGCCATCAAGCGACGGAGGATGCAACGAGGCAAATGCCAGTGGGCACGGCCCCTGGAACTCTAGAAGGACCACAAAAAGAGCAAACCGGAATTGCCAAAGGCCACAGCCGCAGCAACACACCGGTGATTGAAGGAGGTGGAGATCCAGTCCTGCAAATAGACAAGTGAATAATGGCAAACGACACATAAATAAAGTTTCTCGGCTCGTGGGGCAATCTATCCGGGGCTCGCGGTGGGGGGAGACGCCTCTACGTAGGCTTCGTTAATGACGGAATTATTACAATTAGCTTGTATAAATTAAGAGCGGTACCTGTGTCGTTATGCAGATGAGGGACGCATGGCGGAGTACTACACCGTTGCTGGAGTAACAATTCTTCATTTTATTACGTTTTAACCACTTTTGCTTTATTCTACTTAATATCTAAAAAAAAGCACACCGTATAATCATATACAGCATAATTTAAATATAATTATTAGAACAAAAATAAATACTCACTTAGTAGATCATATCAGTTGACATAATAATTTCCATATGAAGTGATGAGTAATTATTTCTCGAAATTAACAGCGAATTCTTTTGTCTGAAAAAATATTAAAATTTATGCGGGTTTTTTATTTTTGCGGAGAGTCCAATTGTTACATTTTTTTTGCTATGTTAACTTTTTTCTGATGTATATTGACATTGATATCTATATATTACAGTACTCTGGGTTTAGTAAGTTTGGTGATTTTTCACTTGTTGAAAAAAATGGAAAATGATCTTTTGCCTAAAACCAATACCATTATGTTGATTTAGCCTTAGTAATCACCTCCTTGCAATTTCTTTCTAGTAAAAAAAATAGCATTCTAGAAGAGCTTCGAAGATTGGAATAAGCTGTCTAGCACAAGTGTATAGTGTTTAGGGACTACTTGAATAGGATAAACTTAATGTAAATGAATAAATAAACATTTTTTTAACAAACCTCGTACATACTCGTATGTATTCAAGCATAAATACTGCTCAATCCGTCCGGCACGACGGCTCGAAAACAACCGAGCCGTCCGAAGGGGGTCTACCAGTGACCCCAAGCATTAATATATCTTGACATTTTTTAATATATATTCCTGTAATATATAATTTGGTCGATATTTTGGATTTTTCTAATAATCAATATGACGCATAAATGACACGCGCACTCGGCGATGTCTCAGACTGAGTACACGCCGCCGACTGAGTTCTTGCGGCACGCGTCACCAGTACGTTTCATTCTCAATCGTATGGGATGCGAGCGAGAAAAATTATCTCACCCGTGGCAACAGAAGTGAATATTGTAAACTGAAGGTCAATTTTAGGGTTTATTTAAAATATTTATTCTTTAGACTTTTTTAGACAAAAAGTTTATGACATGTAGGATTTATTTTAAAGGAGTTCAAAAACTTTGGGCCCCAATACCACGGCTAGGTTAATTAATCCAGCTTGAATCTCATAAAATGCTTTAGTATTTGTCATGAATTGATGTTTCTTTAGATTTTCAAAGATTACTATTGAAACACAATCAGGAAAAATTTAGCAATCATCGCTTCAATTGGATAATCGCTGAAAAGCTATATATGGTAAAATCTTGGGATTCCATATAGACCCGGCTAGATCAAAGAGCTGGGTCCAAATAATATACATACATTTAACGCGTTTTTTATCACGAATTGTTTTACGCGATTTTAAAATACCATGTTAATTAAAAAGGATAAATATTAATACTATATTTTTCACGAATTATTTGTTTATAACACGATTCCCAGGAACAAAATGTTTAAACATGTTTTTTTCATGTGTTCATTGGCACACATGACATATGCAATATAATGTTCAAATGCAACAATAACCAACGGGCTACTTTAATTCTCTAGGACTTGCCATTTCCTAAGAGTGTGGAACAGCATTGCAGATTTGTATGGCTGAAATATCGAGAAATGTATAAACATATTGTGAAACAAAAAACACAGAAATCCATAACAGATTTCCTAATAATAAGAAATTCAATAACACGGGGACAGTCGTAACAAATAAAAAGCTCTATTAGATTCTAACATTAGACGAATCGTTGGTATTATGTTTTAAATTTAAAAAATCTTTTTACTAGATTTTCTATTCCATCTTCAATTTTTAAATTAATCTTTTACACGATTTTTGGTGTAATGTATTTGCCGTGTAAAAAAGTTTAATCAAAAAATGACATGGCTATAACAATGGCCATGATATTGGATTAACCACAATCCTCATCTATTGTCAAAAGTAAAATAAAATAAAAAAAAAATAAAATAAAATGACCGAACAAAGATATATCGATTTTTCTAACAGCGAAAACTGCCTCTTAAATCTAAAGAATTAATGAGATTAAGTTAAAATTTTTCGCGATACACATACCGAAGATCCACGACCTCGTAAGAGGACGCTGTTCAGTGGTTATCAGGAAATGCTGATTTATATTGTGATAACCCGTTTAATAAAGTTTAATATCCCATTGATGTTGATGCTGATATCGAATATATTTACCTATATTCTTGTCCTAACTTCCGCGTTTCTGAATTCAGAAAATAGTTCGACTGTTAAAAGGATAATGAAATTTGAATCGGAATTCGCAAGAAAATGCGGGAAATTCGGCGCCGCCTGACATTCGGCCGCCGTCCGTCAAGGCGAGACGACTCAGATGAAGCCGGATATGGGCATGCATGTGTGCGTGCGCGTCTGCACACACGTTACAAGTTGATCATTGTGGTGTGCATGTTAATCGCGAGAGCTAATCACGAAAACTTCACGGCTGAGTAATGGGCGTCAGAGCTAGGGAACTCAACCCGCCCAGCCCCGGCCCCGGCTCGGTAATTACAAACGTTGTATCATTCACACAGAATAAATATATCCCACGACAATGGCCGTAAATCAAACGTTTCAATGAATAAAAGCATCAACGCACGAGTGCGCAGTCTGGCCAATCTTAATAAACAAAATGTCGGCGGTAAATCACTCAGCCGGACATCATCGTCGCGCAGATCTCGCCGCGGAACACGAGGCGACACTTGCCGCACCAGCTCGTCGCGAATGCTCAACTATTCCCGAGGACGCGCCCGCCACTTTCAGACTCGTTGAGTACACAGCGATAAACCCTGAGAATCATCTATGGGCATTTTAAAACCATTTTCCAATTAAAATATATAGAATTTTATTCAACAACCCTTAAATTCCAACCTTACTTCTGTTCAGAAGTCATTACAATGAAAGATTTCCACGCAGCTCTAGTATATAATCCAAACATACCTTTTCACGCTCAAAGGGCCCACCCAACAATTGTCAAATAAATTTAATTGAACATCAACCAGATTTTGAATGCTATGTTTCTGTAGATCATTTAGATAGGCATTCAATAATGGCCATAATATTGCTTAAAAAATATTTCAACTAATTCAATCTAGTAGATCTCTAAGTACCTTTATCGCATCATCTAAGTAATATTAAAATGTGATATTGTCTGCCAGCTTTGTGTGCATGTACCAAAAATATCCATTTAGTTAAAATGCCAAATTTAAAAAAACCACAGAAGATCTATTTGTAGTATGATTTTACAACGCATGGTTTGCTGGAAGAGGATCTTAGATATATCGCGCAAATTTAATTTCGAAAAAATCATTTAGTTAACTTAGCTTAGCTGTGCTATTTGAGACCCCAAGTGTTGGATAAATATATTATAAATAATCATTAAACTTTATTGTCCGCAATTGCGAAAAAAAATAAAAATAACAATATTCGCTCTTGGTATCACTGGTGCGATGTTTTTTCTCGCTCGTATCCGGTACGATGTGTCAAGTGTGAGTGAAACGTACTAGTGACACGTGCCGCAAGAACTCAGCTGGCAAAATGCGAAAATTTTCGAAAAAAATAAAAACAACAATATTTGCTTTTGTTACCACGGGTGCGATGTTTTTTTTTTTGCTCCGTACCGGATGCGAGCAAGAAAATACATAGTGAATGTGCAGTGAAGTGCGAAAAGTGAAACCGTATCAGTGACACGTGAGGCATGTCCTCAGTCTGCGGCAGGACATCGCCAAGTTCACGCGTCACTTACGCATTATATTGATTAGTAAAATAAATCAAAATATCCACCAAATTACGAAGCATAACATGAATAACTATTTTTATTCTTAGAATAATCAATTTTTTAACATTTAAAGTCAAGATATGTATTATTTTAAATGAGGGATTCATCAATATCTTTTCGTTCCGAGCCGCCATGACGGATCGGTTAAATAATTTCAGTTGAATAAGAGTATCCGGCAAAATCATTACAATATTCCTACTTCTATATAGAGATAAAATTAATGTTTTCAAAGAAAAATAATACGCTAGAATAAAACGAATAAAAGAGTAAATGCAGTAGAAATGTTTGAAGCAGTGAATACACTTTTGTTTTGAGTTCGTGTACGTCTGTAATTATAATATTACACGAGAAGAATAATTTAATAAAATAAACTATGAAAGAAGAAACATATATATATATCATATTATTTATCTTTTAACGGTAATAAGGGCAATACTAGTTTTTTACTGAAATGATTTTAATATGACACGGAAAAATTATAGAAAAATAGTGAACCATGCGATTATTTTTCGTTTGTTCCTCTTGAAGGTCGTTTAGTAGCAGTGGACAACCTCAAATAATTTAATGACGTCTGTAAATTGGCCATTAATTTAAATCAACTCTGAAAAACATGAAATAGATGGATTGATTAACCCATTCATGCTAATTTAATATAATTTAAATCAAAAATGCATAAAAATTCCAACGATAATAAATGATTACCCGATTAAATTATGCGATACATTTGCATTTATTAATATATTTTGATATTTTTAATAATGTGATAAATATTTGATTTTAGACAAAATTTGAATAGATATTTTTGCATAAATGCACATTTCACATATTGCAAGTTGAATGTTAAATGAATTAAATCAATAACATTTTATTGAAAAATCAAATTTATATAAATAATATTATCTTACACATTAAATTTAAAGTTTAATAATACTGATTAAAATGTCGAAATTATGAATACATATTTAATATTCTCAGCGTAAAACAGTGACTAATCCATTTTAATAAAAAACAGATTAAATCTCTATAGATTTATGGTAAGTTTTTCATCATATACGTGTGATTATATTATGACACAAACTAATTTATGTTTTTTTTTTAATCCACCGAACAATAAATCATGAATCATTGTCATTCAAATATAAGAATATGAGCATCACTCATGAAATTTATTTTTGATAATTCAAAAGTTGTGTTCGGGCCGCGGCACGGCGGTGACCCCGGCTAACCTTTGAAGTGCGGATCTCTTATTTCCCGTTGACAAATTCAAAAACCACATCGGGCAATTCGTTATTTATCAAGCTTTGCGCGATCCATCAATCAAAATAATCTAGACAGCTCGTTTTTCAATCAAAACGATTCAATGTCACGCGAATTAATGGCCGACGGGTCTATCGGACCACGTCTTTTTTTTCAAACTGTCACGAAGCTTCTAGGAAAAAAAAACGTATTTTTTCTGCTGTTTTCAGACATTTCCTTATATGTTGGCCGAGGAGTGGCAGCTGCATTGATCCGTGACGGATATGCACAAACTGCGATTTTTTTTCCGTCGAGACGTGACCTTTGCGATGGTGTGTCTGTGTCACCGCGAATTTAATTCGATTTTGGGATTCGTTTGTGTCGTGACCGAATCACCTTGAGAGTGATCCTCTCGCTCTCGCCTTTAATTACACGACTTGCCATAAACACACCATAAATTATCGGCCGCCATTGTATCCGTCAATTAACGGCAAGCAGATGAACTGTACAGGTGAAAATGGTGTAGCGGCGTAGCATGACACGGGCAAGGGTTGCATCGCCCTATCTTGATTGTTTCGAACATATTCAAATTCATTTATATAGTTTCATTTTAATGAATAAATTTTATACTATCATATTCTCATACTTTCATCGAACGAAAGACAGGTGCTAGAGGGGAACGCCGACGGAAAATATCAATACCGAATTTAAAATCGATCTAGACTTATTTTAAATATTAATTCATTAATCAATCTCATTAATGGGGACATTAATGATGTCCCCATCGATAAACTTAATTGATTTTTCCGACATAAATATGTGATAATGACATTAATAAAAAAATAATAAAACTGTAAAAGCTTTTGGGTATAAGATGGAATCATAGGAAAATGATCACTACAGTTACTATTATTTAATACAAAAATTAAATAAACCAGAGTTTAATAAAAACAATGATATTATGAAACATTTGTTAATGTTAATTTGATGAAATTAAAAATCAAGTGGAACAACATTTTTTTAAAACTTGAGGATAAAGAAAGAATTATAAGGAGGAAACAAGGAACTAAGTACTATACCGAAAATTAAGTTATAAAAGTACTTCGAATATTTGAAAAAGTAAAGGTGCAAGTGTATAATGTATCTGATGGGGATTATTTTTAAGAGAATAAAACCAAACTTGTTCATGGAAGAGATAAAAGACGTTGAATGTTTTTTTTAATGTAGATCGATTCTTATTTCTTTGCAGATGCAGACAGATCTTTTTTATCCAGAAAATATATAAAAAATATATCTTAATACAAAAAATAACAATTTGATAATAACTTTCGGTGCTTTAGCATCAAATCCACGTGTCGGCTACTAATATATGAAAATCCTGATATTGTAATAATTTAGAATGAGGCATTTACTTAATCTGATTCATCCAGAAATCCGATAAATGAATAAAAAATAAATCTTATGATTTGCATATAACATAATTAGCTATTCACGGCGCGTCTCCCGTTGGTCAGATTGGAAAACAGGTATCCGCAGAATCAGTGCTGGACTCCACTGACTACTCTATCCACGTATCCAAGTATTAAAAAGCGATATTATGCTAATCCAGTATTTATTGCGGCGCGGGACACATTTGGATATGAATGAGATGGCTCCGGGTCCAGAGTTGCGGTCTTCCATTAAGGCGGCTCACGTCCACTCCGACTCTTGTAATATTCAATTCGGCTCCCATCGCGCATACGTTACACGATTTAATTGCGTCAATTTCTTAAACGGATGCGTCCGAAGCAGGCTTTATCAGTTCCGAGACACTAAATAAGTTAACGTCCACGTCGATAAATAGTGGAGTTTAGTGGCAAGGTCCGCCGCCGAGAGGACACTTTATATGGGGTCCTCCTAGCCTTTGTCAAGGGGGCCGAAGAAGAACACGACGTGGGCGCTAAGGTATGGAGACGGAGAGCAGTAATCAGCCGGATATACTGGTGGAAGCTGGGTATCAAAATCGCAGAAAGATTTGCACGTCCATACATCTGTTACGGTGCGTTCCAATCTGAATGGGAGTTAAGGGACGCGTTCCTTTCATTCGTAATATATTTTAGAGGACGTATCAAAATTAAAATATTTTTTATTACAAATAACATTATATCGAGCTAAGAAATTTATTATTTTAATTTAAAATAATATTTCTCATATCGCACCTCATAAAACGCAAGCTTTATGTATAGCAAGCATTGGAGAAACTACTTAACGTTACATTATATTAAACAATAAAATATTTATCTCTATATTAAAAAAATATGGGTATGGAATGTAGCCTTTACATTGTATTGAATCCATTAAAACAACAATCATTGAATTTTTAACGAGTTAATTAACAAATAAAATGGTATGCAATAAAACGGAAAGCAATAATATAAGCATGTCTTATTATCGTCTATTGCATAAGTTGTACATACAAATATTTACGGAATTTCATGATGAAATATGTAAAAAATGTGCATTATGCAAATGTCGCAGATTTTCTCGGAAATGTGATCTATTGTGGTCCGGTATACATAGCTATTTTATGCGGGACTGGCTTGGCAGTAAGTAGTGTACACAATAAATATCCTGTGGCCGAAGGATGTCCATAAAAAATAATAAAACATTTGTTCGTAAATCAGGATAGCATAACGTCCAAGGAGCGTGCATTGTTTTCCAGCGGGACGGACGCTCAGCCGGCCGGTGGCTACAGATGCGCTCGGATTAGAGCGTCCAGTGGCAGGGAAAACGAGGACATTCCTGAGCAAAAATGCAGAAATAAATAGTTCACCAACTTAAAAATAATCCATTTCAATTAAAAACTAAAAAATCAATCAAATCATGCCAATTATGACGGTATTCACAATCAGATCGTTAAAATACCAAGGAAAATTCAATGATATATTAATATTTTATTATAATATATTAGATAATTTTGTTGAAATAATTATATAATATAATAAGTACTCGTTTAAAAAATGCATTGGTTTTTTTCGGTTATTTGCCGCGATTTTGCAGAATCTTTGGCAACGCGCCGCAGCTGGCGTCTGCCCCCGGTTTGACCCCATCGCGGCACACAATGCGACAGTGGTCCTGATAACATTCTTAAAATAATGTATCAGAGGAGCAACAGTAGATGTTGGCCGGTCGGTCCTGAGGTCCGACCTCGATTTATGGCCCTCCGATACGTGAAACGCTAATGAATTGAAAAGCGCCGATCAAGTGCCGCGCTCACTCCGCTCCGTGTTCCCCTTAGATTTAGCGCTGCGCCTTTATCAGATCTTGCTCTCCGGTCTGCCCTCGGTGCTTTATTGCAAGGTGCACTCGGCTAGTCTACCTAATAATTTGAATCTGGTCTTGAAACAATGCGGTGGCGATTTACTACCGAGGCGAGTATCAACAAGTTGATGGAGCCGCGATACATGAGCGTGCTCGATAAAAATCTTCGAATTATGTGTGTTATTTCTATTTTTCTTGTTTTCAAGGGTTTTCACAATCTCTTTTGGAACCCTGGTAATATATTAACCATTGTCAAAGCTAGTAGGCAACATAGAATCAGTTTTTGTAATGCAAGTTGACCGCGACTAAGCTAAATTACTATCCGGATAGGTTAACCTGCAGGCAAAATCTATGAATTCTGGGAATTCTTTATGACACTGACAAGGGGGGAACATACGTGAGATGGACTTAATGCCCCCGCATCTTTAGAATCTTATCTAAGCTCTAGAATTTTTTTGTCAAGCCATTCATCAATCGTCAAAATATATGAAATGTATTTCTTTAAAAAAATGCCATTTAAAAAGTAGAACAATACGACTAGACATTGATATGGAGACCCGAGGATAACAAAAGTCCTATATGATGGATTGTTAATCGCTACTGATTGCAAAAAATATATCTATGGGTTACCTTTCGAGTTAGTTCTGAAATTAATGATTCAATCTCACAAAAAATTCAATTGTCGAAAAATAATCTGAAAGAGGGCAGCAAGAACTATTGGGTCGCAGTTTGTGCAACGGAAAACTACTCTACTATATTCCCCAAAATACTCATCGTTTTCTAAACCAGGGGTTAATGCACATGATCATGTTCTTTATAAAGAAAATGATTTTTAATGACTTGATAATGATTAGAAATTGAACATACATAGTTCAATGTCATAAATAATTTAACAACTCATTTCTACTAAAATTTAAATATTTATTGCAAGAAGCGTTGCTACTGAATATTTGGTTAACCAAGCCGTGCCGATGCCTATTTGGGAGGCCACGTTTTTTATTTTTCTCGGTTAACTATTTTAATATAAATCCTATATATCATAAACTTTTTGCATTTATCTAAAAATATCTAAAGAATAAATGATATAATTAATTATTGTCTTTTATTGTCTGCAATTGCAAAAAAAAATAAAAATAACAATATTCGCTGCTGTTGCCACGGGCGCGATGTTTTTTCTCGCTCTCTCCTTCAAATCTGAGTCTGCGGCGTGTCCTTAGTCCATGGCGGGACATCGCCAAGTGTGCGTGTCATTTACGCGTCATATTGATTAGTTAACAATCCAAAATATCGACCAAATTATGAAGCATATCATGAATAACTATTTTTATACGAAGAATAATCCATTTTTTCAAGTCAAGATATTGATGAAGAATTCATTAACTTGACTTGATTTCATCATGACTTGAGAAGCTTGGGGTCTATTTTCCATTATAAATTGACCGCCTTCAAACTACACTGTTGTTTTCGAACCACGGCGACGATCGGTACACGATATTTAAAAATATTACATTAATGTAAATAATCATTTATTTTCCAGTTATTTTCTTATTAATAAAGAAATGGAATTTAATAAGTAAAAATGTACATACTTAAAATATTATTATTACATTTTCATTAAAATTATCATCGCTATTTGATCATTTTGATTTAAAACTACTCTGAAATCACATCCACCGCTAGAAAAGATAGTCTGCATGGCGAATGATGTAGTTATTATTCATCTTCAATGGCATAAAAAAGTTATATCGCAATTGACGCCTTAGCATTCTTACACAAGCAATGTTTTGTTTACTATTCGTTCTCAACACTCACGATGTCATTTTCAACAAATAATCAAAGCGGATGAGATTGTTGATTGAGACTTTCATGAACGCCACAAATTTATGGGCCGACGACGTACAGAAGACAAGACGTACATCACGAGATAAAAAATCGTCACTCCATTAGCGAGAATCATAATATCGTCGGGTGACACATGTCAAAATTAGAATATAGTTCACACGCGGTACTTTCGGGTACCAGCGTTTGACGTCTCATTTAGCATTGGCTAAGAATGCTCCTCAGTGGGCGCCTTAATTCGCAATACCTGTTTTGGCATACCTGGGTAGAGCGTGGTCGCTTATATCACCTCGCCGCTCCCGGTCCTCCTTTTTCTGTCAAACACTTTTTTACTGTAACATAAGAACGTCGGACTTCTGCCCTGCTTGGTAGGACAAAGACGCGGTCCCGTTTTGCATAAGACACGGGGATTCGAGGGGATGCTGGTCACGCGGAAAATCTGATACGGAAGCTTTTTATTTCCATCGACAGGTGGGGCCACTCGATGTCATCTTAGGCCACCCGTCATCATTCTGATGATTTTAAAAAAAGACGATGGATCAAAATGCAGCGAAACTCTATCTCAATCCCATTGACCGTTTTTGGCATTAAATAAAATCTCTTTTTATGAATAAAATATTTTTTTACAAAAAACACTAATAAAAATATATAAAAAAATATTCAGAATATAGTTTAGTAACATTCTCAAGATTTTTACGTAAACGAACTCGTTAATTGTCAAATAACGGTACTTATTTTATATTATAACATCGAAAAACATGTAAAATTTATATGCATAGATATTTTTTGTAAATAAAAGTGGCTAAAGTTTTCACTATACAGGGGAACCTCTATATTTTCATTATTTCATTGCTGGGAACATAACGAATATGGAATCTAAAGAAAATATAAACAATTTCATCCATAAAAAATAAATTCAATTAATTTATTGCCAGCCCCCAAATATGGTTCATAAATTATTAAAAATATAGTTAATACTACTTATAATTGAAGTATAGATGATAGTTAAAGCGGAGGCTGCGGGATATTATAATATAATTACTCAGAACACCTACATTAAATTAAAACAAGGTAAATCTTAAAATGGATTTCGTTTTTCGGAGGATTCAGTAGAATTTGATTTAATCTAGTTGAGTCGATATTTGGAACCCTACGATTTTGATTTTTCTCGAATAACTCTTTTAACACTTTATGAGCCGCAAGGTTTTACATCAAATCTAGCCTGGGGGCCGCATGGTTTCATATAATGATAATCCAAGCTAACGCGCACGTGTATCCATCTGTGATCAAATAGTAGAATTACATTGTGGATCGTTATCATAAAAATTAAATGCCAAGTGGGGGGGGGGGGGTATGGCTCTCACGCCAAAAGGCGCGAGCGGCTCATAACGTTTAACTACAAAATCACGCCTTTTGGTGTGAACGGCTCATAAAGTGTTAATATAAATTCGGTACGATGTTCCAATTGCGAGTGAAACTTACTAGAGACACGTGCCACGAGAATTTGGCGGTCGGTCTACCGGCGGCGTGTCCTCAGTCTGCGGCGAGACATCGCCGAGTGCGCTTCTCATATATGCGTCATATTGATTAGTTAAAAAAAAATATATTTCGACCAAATTATTAAGCATATCATTAATAACTATTTTTATTCATGTATTCTGATGTAGCCTGTTCCTATCCATTTTTAAACCTTTTTGATATAGTCACAATGTCATTGAATACATTTATATTGACAGTGGCAGCATTTTAGAGCTACTTTTTATATATATTCTGAGTTTTGTTCCAGTTAAATAACCTTTTTTTATAGAAAGCAAGAAAATAAATGTCGATTACACGGGTTCATCAAATATCAATTGGAATACATAAAAATAATATCGTGTACGATTATCTGCATCTCATTCAATATATGAAAACATTATGTATTTAACATGTGGTTATATAAATTTTTCTCAATAAAAATGCATATCAATATTGTATTCAAATGCCTCCATAGACGATATATGAATAAAAATTTAAATAAAATATATGGATTCAATTGTTTTATTCAATTGCACTACAGTAATGGTTTAATTATAATAATTAAATATGAAATACCATCAATTTATCATTGGCTAGCAGTAATTGCTGATCAGAGGGTTCACAAGACTTGTATTCGTAATAATTGCATCAATATGCTCCGCCATATAATTATTTAAATTAAATTTCAATTTGTTTGATATTTAATAATATTCAATGGCAATTAATAATGATAATATTTTAATGTTACATACCGAATATTCTACAAAAACTTTCAATAATAAATTGTTTGATGCAAATGTGAAAATACGTTATTAATTGAAACTGATAACAAACTGTTTCTATGCAACAGAAAATATTTGAATATAAATTAAAAGAAAAATCAATCTCTTTTGTTATTTTGTTTAAATTAAAACGTCGGTCGCGGTTGAAAATGTCGTTTGTTTAAATTCGTCTCGGTATTTTTCTCGTTTTGTATTAGTTTATAGTGTATAGTGATTATGATAGTGGTTGCCATAACGTATGCGTGAGTAATTAATATTTTTTCGCAATATGAATATTTTTACGCATAATCGTACATTATATATAATTTGATATATTTATTTTTTCGTATAAAATTGGATTTATTAAATATACGCACATTTTAATGAATGAATCGATACGAAAAACAAGTTTTAATCAAAGGGACAATGTATGCATATGCACTGGGGTCGATACAACCGGTTTTTTGGCATAATCACCAAAGGTCGAAACACCATACGTCCCCCCCCATCATTACTGAACCCGTTTCGGTTCATTTGGTCGTTTTTCGAATAAAATCAATTTGTTTTTAGGTGACGCTTATTTATGTCAGCGATCAATAAATGTTGATAATGCACAATTTTATGATTGCAAGAAAATTTTAATTAAGCCGCGATAAAAATGAATTGCGTGATCCAGTTGTATGACGATATAAATCTTAATGTTCCCAATGCACTTTTTAACTGCGATGCCATAATAGATTTCTAATTAACTCGGTGCACCGTAATTACCATTCGTTCCAATAGATATTTCAATATATACATATCGGCGTTCGCTGTCTCATACAGTTAGACATAAAACAAGATATTTGCATCGAGATTGATTTACGCGAGCGTCCATCTGCAATGGCGATATTGTAAATTAAATATGGCCGTCTTCGGTTGAAGCGTTTAATTTGCAGAATTTATCTCTCATCTCCACCATCTGATATTACCAATTGCACCGGGCTTATTTTTTTATTATTGTTTCAAGTCGTTTTGCACCGGAACCTGTGTTGTTCGAATATCGCGGCACAACTTGATTGAGGATTAAATCAAAACTTACGACTATAAAAATTTACGAGCTGGTTTGCGCAGTGTTCAACTGATGTATTCCTGTCATCGTCATCAGATCATTCCGAGGTCAATCCTCTCAGATTCGATTCAATAAAATAAACAATCTTGTCATATTTTTATTTATATATATTAATATAAAATACCCTTTCGCTTATGCTCATTTGAAATATATTCTGTATTAATTTTATCCGATGGGACTAATCACTCCGATGGCTTATGTTACATAGTGATACACGGCTTTTGCGGAACGGTGATGCTAATCGAGTCGCATAAATTACGACAATTTCAAGATTCGATTAATTAATTAATTAATTTGTTAATAGTCGTCGGTTTAGCGGTGAGTTATCCGCACTTTCACTATTCGGATAGAGTCGAATAGCAGATAAATGCGATCGCGGTCTGTTTATACAAATTTATTGTCGAAATCCGGTACTGCATGCGCGCAGGTATGTAAGTGCAGGACCGCATTTTGCGATTGTTGCACCGGCCGATCGGGCCCGTCTATCGACGCGGCGACCTATGTCGTCACGTCGTCTACAGGAAACGGTCATTGTTTTCTGTGTTTGTGCCGTTAATACTCCAATAAATAGTCAATTAAACGGTGCGGTTAGCTAGCGTGAGAAGATTGCGATTCTTAGCTAAAGATATTAGTAAAATTACTCAATGTTAGTATAGGTCAGTAGTAGTGGTGAAAGACGATTTATAAACCAATTGTATTTTATGGTGATAAAATTATATTAATACTAATATTTTTTATTTTTCTAGGTATGTCTTCCAAAAAGTGTTGTGCTTCATATGACTTTATCTGCTGATAAAGGTAATCTTTTACTATAAAATTAATAACTGAAAAAATATTCAGCTTTTTAATAGCCTGTTATTAATCACTGACTGGCATAAAACGTTTATATATTTAAGTGTATATTATTGGCCCAAAAGATTTTTTAGCAAACAACTTGAACCATTTTTTTTTTTAATTATTTAAAAAAAATATTATCTTTTTTAAATTGGATATCAGATCAAACCCTATAGATTTTAAGTATTCATTCTCCCAATGAATATCTTTTATAATAAATTGTAAAAAAAAATAATGAGTGTAACTCATAGATTCAACTAAAAATGGACAGAGTAGAAAAGGTTAAGATTTGAATTTCTAAACTTTATTTTTAATGATAAAATTACTAAACATGTTTTTCTACGTTATCTTAAAACACTCTTTATTAATCTCTTAAATCACTTTTTATTAATATCTCACTCTCATTCGACAATTTTCTAGTCTCTATAGAAATTATTGTACTTATGAGGTATTATAATTATTATGTCGATAATATTGGCATGGCTTTATACAGAGGTTTACTATCCTTATGATCTACTTATTTTCTCATCCAGATATAAGACGAGCCATTGTATACGTTCCATATATTCTATGGAGTATATTGCAGTGGTTTTCTCTTGCATCTAATAGCCTTATTATTTGTTATTTTTATAATATATGTCGCATTTAAGATCAATTTTTACCCAGACACATTGGAGTAAACATAATTGTAATTATAGTAATCTGTAGTACTGTTTTTTAGCCTTATTTTTGTAATAAATTTAAATTTTATTGTTAAAATTATAATGTCTAAGGCATAAACTTCTAAATAACACGTCAGACAATATACGCTAGTTTTTCGATTAGAAAATTAACGGCATTCGTTCGAGGATAATTATTTCTGATAATTATATGGCAGTTCTCATAATAAAGGAATGTTAGTTCTGGTTCCAGCAAATTCAATAAGATGATGCAAATCGATACAAAATTAAAAATTGACAATAACCGGCTAAAGTCCCTGGCAGCATATATTCTTTTCCAAAGCATTGAAGAATCTTTGTGATCCGCGGCGTAGAAGCATCAAAAGGAAATTGGTAAAATAAACCGAATACACAACGCATTTCCGTGTAAAAGTTTAGTAGAAAAATTTGGTTGTTTTTAGATATCTTTCGTATTCACCAGATCTCTCTCCTTCGGTCTTTTTTTTCTAAGTCGAATTTTAATTGGCATTAAGTCGAATTTTAATTCTACAATAAAAATCATTATTATTTTTTTCCCCTCCTGGCGCCTGTGTGCGCCGCACAATCTTCTTTATTTTAGAAAAAAATCTAGAAATTCTTATTTTAGAATTATTTAGGTGCATTAGAGATGATAATTCGATGCTTATTTGCGATAGTCCGGATTACGTGTTGCACGTTATAATCCTCTTTATTTACAGTCTGATGCATCGGTGTCACCGGACACCGGTCGCGAATCAAGCGACAGCCAGCAGGAGACCCTGACGGGCAGGAGATGACCGGGCCCGACCCACGCGGACCTGTCAACCGAATCAGAGGACGTTTCTCACCGACCTCTCGGTAATATGTCGGGATTCCGCACTGACCTGGCTTGTTTATTGCACATTCCTCGTACGTGGACGCTTGCACGTAAGTCACGTGTTTTTTAGACGCAAAAAACAACCCCTAGCCGTCGCTAGCTACCGGAATGCCGTCGCCATCGGAGATAGTGAGCGACGCATTCCCGACAAATATTGATTTCTTTATGTTTCTGCATATTATTGGACCTAAATACGAAAATCATTAAAATAGTTTTGACTTGTAATTACATTTCGTACGAATATCACCTGTATAATATTATTTTAAAACATTTTAAACGTTGCAATGGTCACGTTATGTGTATGCATTCAGTTATGCACACTCGGGGTGGACCAGTACCGAAACAATGCCATCAAGCCGACAGCGGCCGGTGTCAAACTTGGTTCTTTTACTACTTTCGTTCGGGTGCTTTTAGCTGGAAAACGACACAGAAAAAGATAGAATTGTGTAGGGGTAGGAAACGCGTGCCAACCGCTTCCCTCGCCCAACAGAACGTACGGGAGAGGGCTGTCACGTCGCCATTCTAGAACAATGAAAGCATTGCTGTTGGACATCGACGTGGACGTCGCGATTGGAGACGTGTAAAAGAAGAAGAAGCGTCGCTCGCCAGCAACGACGCATGTTTTATTCGATATGTGATAACAATAAAAAAATAAATATTGGAAATGTTTAATGATAAATCATTTTGGTGATTTGCACCGATAATGGCATAACATTATTCGCAGCAATGAGCAATTTGAAATAATTAATGGTACGGAAGACGAGAAGCTTTATTTAGCATTTAGACATTCTTCCGATGCAGAGAAATTCCTAACTAATATAGGTGTTAGGAACTATTTGCTCGAACGACAAAGACGTTCAGCTGCTTCAGGATCTCTATTAAGATCAAAACAGCATTGACTGTCGATACGCAGCACATAGCATCAGACTAAATAGCGAAAGCTTCGCTCTTGATTTTTTATTTCGAATAGATTTCCGAGACATATTACAAGATGTATCAAATTGTGAAAAGTTATTATGAATAAATTAAAATATATGGATTCCACTTTCCATATATGTTAAATATTACAGATCTTCAATGATTTATATAATGTGTCAATCGAGATAGTGGCCGGAAAAGCCCTACGCAAATTTGAGAAAATCAGATTTATGATTTTTTATTCTGAAATATCGTAGGCCACAATGATGGATCGCATCGAGGGATTTGAGGTGTGGGCAAAAAGCAGGTAGATCAAGATGCGCAAATAATGCATCAGGGGAGAAGTAAAATATTATTTATTTTTTTTACAAAATAAATGCTATGCTATGTAAGAAATTCAATGGATGCTTTTATTCATAGTTCACGCTGCTCCAACGAGTTTAACCTAGCCGTGCCGATGGCGTCTATTTGGGATCCCAAGTCTTTTAATATAAATCATACATATCACAAACTTTTTGTATTTGTTTAAAAAAGTCTAAAGAATAAATGTAAATAATCATTGACCTTGTCCGCAATTGCGAAAAGCAATAATATACGTTTCATTACTACGGGCGCGATGTTTTGAATCGCTCCGTACCAGATGCAAGCGAGAAAAAACATCGCGCATGTGTAAGTGCGAGAGAAAAAATCCAAAATACAGACCAAATTATGAAGCATATCAAGAATAACTATTTTTATTCTTAGAATTCTTTAAAAAATGTAAAGAAATATCGATGTACAATTCATAAATATCTTGACTTGAAATGCTTGGGGTATTTTTGCCATTTTAAATAGACTTCCTTCGGACAATGTGGTTAGTTTCGAGCCGCTGTGATGGATAAATACATTTTATGATAATGATTTGAGAATGGAACACTATAACACAACTTTGGATACATATGGCATAGTTACACTTGGCGGGAGGGAAATCCCAACCGATAGTCGAGACCTCTGCTGGGGGCTTCGGGACCCTTAGCAGCCGGTCGCCTCCTCCGCCGCTACCACCTCTTCCCCCTATCCTCGTGGCCCCTCGGCGGTCGTCTGCGTGGTTTACAGAGGTCGAGGCCTGTGCTCTTTTGCGCGCCAAAAGTCGTTACATCGGGGTTTTACGTTAACGTTTTGATGTTTTTCCCGTTTGACACGTTTGAATATTTATGCACTCTTCGAGTGTACGTGCTGTACGCGCGCGCCCGCTAACTTCTTTACACATTCAGTGAATGGACGATGCGAGAACATATTTTTGTCAAAAAATATGTATACTATGCCAGAGTACGACAAAGTTGCGACCTCTATTTACTTTATTTCTCGAGAAATGCTTACCTTACATATTAAATTGTCGTATGGAATACGGCATAACAATTACAATCGATCTATACCTACCGAATCGATTATTAATTTAAGCAGTAAATAATTCGAATTTTCTTGGGTGGTGGTGTATTTTTGCAATTACACAATATGTTTATGGTGATACACATTCTAATAATTAATTAATATGTTTTATCTTTCCTAAGGGTTATTAAGTATAGATTACACGGGGTCATCGAATACACTGGGCCCCATAATCTGTGACAAATTACAAGCCGTTGAATATTTCGGCGGATGATTAACCACGCCTGATGTTTTATTTAATATCAACGACATCCGAAACGGATTCACATTTGTAGCCATCGCCTCGAGAATGCCCGGCCATTTCTCACTTGACCCTTTGTGACACGCAACAAGGATTAAATTTGATACGTGGAAAGATTGTCATATTTATGTACGTGCGGCACGGCGCGGTTCGAGGGGCGGTGGGCCGGGTGTTACGTCTTAATTTGTTACCATCGGCCTAATTAAGTAATTAGTATGGATGTGTCAAATTTTATTGAGTTGAGTTCACCCATCTCAGCCGTGACATGTCCTATTGGCTCTGTCACTCGGAGGTCGGAGCGGGCCGCTATTGTTCGCCATGAAGTTGTTACCGCGACTCTCTCCACGCTCCGATGCTAAACGATGTGGCGTGGGGCAAATTGTTTTCCACCGTTTGTGCTGCAAGTCTAGTGTTAATTAGCGTTGTTAGCAATTGATTAGTGTCAATCAATGTCGCTCCGTGTCGGTCTTCATCTGTGGCCAACGTCAATAGCGGTCCGGCTACAAAATTTAATTTTGTCACGTCAATCAGTACGTGGAGTGTGTCACGGTTTTGATTGAAGTGTTATTAATTTTTCAAATTATGTCTGTTTGCTACGATTTTCAGCATTATCCTTTTTTGGATTAAATAATTTTCAATAGTATTAAAAAAAATCATGTATATTAAATGAGTGATTGGAAAAAGTGGTTCCCATAGAATTACTCGTCATGCTAGAATAGGAAGGCAATAAAATATCTCTAATGATGAATGTAATGAATTGGGCATGGAGTATACACTGTTATAGACATAACAAGTATTATATAGATAAAATATTATATTTTAATTTTGTTAGTATTTGAGATCATAATTTAGATCCCTAGACAAATTTGACTCATATTTTGCCTTTGACATTCGTAATCTTACAAGTTGATAATTATAATTGAAAATCAATTATTAATAATTAAATAAGTCTATTAATTAAATACAATTAATATTATAAAAATGAATATTTATTATATATAGAAAATATTAATATAAATCTTACCACTCCGGATTCAATACCATAGTTGTATCTTTAAACTTAATGCATTCGATTAGAGTTGATATTTTTTTATATTATTGCGTTGAAATGAGTAATACAGGTTTTTCAATTCAAATTAACCATTTTGCGTTGAAAATGAACCCCTTTTGCATTTCAAATGAACCCTTTTGCATTTCAGATGCACTTAATCCCTTTTTCTTTAAATGTCTAATGAAAAATGGTTAATTTGAGATGCAAAAGAGTCAATTTGAAATGCAAAAGAGTCAATTTGAAGTGTAAAACCTGTAATACTGAAAATCAATTTATATATTCTAAAAATATTTAATATGTACTTTTATTATTAACGCGGTCTTAGATTTAAATGAATTTTTTAAGACATATTTATTATTTGTTGTAAATTTCTGACAATCAACGTGCTTCTTTGTGCAGAGTTCGAGAAATATCGTGGCTTGAAAAATCTGTTGTTAGCATGGCAAAATTTTGTACAAAATCGAAATGTTTTCGATAAATAACATCCAAAGTTTTTATTTATTGTTTTGCTAAACGTTAGAAAAAATAAATATCATATATTGGTCTTCACATTATGAACCGTGTTATTCTAAGACAGAGGTTCCCAGTCTTTTTCGGTTTACGGCTCTCTTAAAACATCAGATTTTTCCGCGGCTCCCTTAATACCTCCGATTTTTTTCAAAATTTTTGACTTTCTTAAGAAATTAGTATATACGATTGTTGTCGCAAAAATTTCGAGAATTGGGAATTCCAACAAATATGCCGAATTGTTTAATTGAATATTTCGCGGCGCCCTTATGGCTCACACTTTAGGAAACACTGTTCTAAGACCTAGAAAATTTTATATAATATTCCAGTAAAATATAATAAATTGCAATATACAGCTTTTCTAAAATTGCATTCCATTCACTCCAATGTTACATTTTGTTAATAATAATTTTCTTTTTTAAGGATTTGTTAATTATATTGTTAATTTTCACATAATATCTGATTATTAATTGAAAAATCATTTTCTTCTGCTAGATTTTTCTTTAATCATTTTTATTACATTTCTTATTAAAAGAATTATGATTTTTTAGTTATCATATATTTATATATATTATTTTGTTTGTTTGTGTTTGTCAGGGATATTTCGAGGATTTTCAGATGGACTGAAAAAAATGTTGATTCTCATGAGCATCATATAATGCATGTAGTTAATTACTTGAGTCGTAAACTTTTATAACGCAATTTAATTAGCTTCTATATTTTTACAACATCGGCTTTAATCTTTGCGAATATCTCACCTGTCATTTAGAAATCATTCCATTTGACTTTACTTAACTAATACAATTTTTACCTATTATAAGTGACCCAATTATGGCTCGGTTGTCTTCATTTCCATTCATAAATTAGAGATAATGTCAGACACATAAAAACCATTGTTTATTAATGGTCTCTTTCACATATATACACGTAATTTTTTTTATGAAATATGTTAGTATTCCTAGAAATGGGATCGTAAAATTTACGTGTACTTATCAGGTGAAAAAAAATAGAAATGCCCATAAGATAAATTGTATTTCTAGCTAATAAATAATCATGTAATTTATTCGTGGAGGCATCGGGTGGTGGATCCCCGAGGTATCCGAAATATTTTCGGAGCTCCGGTTGATTGACGAGTGACCGACACGCACGTCAACCTGCGTTTTGACTGAGCCCTGTTCACACGGTCCACTGACTTTTATAGGTTTACTATTTAAATACCCACTATAAAAATTTTACGATCTTTTCAATGAAACCTGATAAAACCGAGTTAAAATATACTTTTTATTATTATTTAGTATATCGTTCACTACTAATGTGCTATACGATCGTCGTAAAACAGAATTTTATTTCAAATACGGATTATTTTTTGAATAATGGATACAATATCAATCAAAAATTTATTTAAATGCGTATCCTTTGTCATTGTTTTTTTTTTGACATATGCAATCCAACGAAATCAATGTTTTAGTTGTGTCATAAATTTCTGGTATAAACGAAAATGTCATTACAAAATACCGATTTTTATGAGGATCGTCTCTCGCATGAAATTGAATTTGTAACCCATTAACGACCTGTAGCTGCATGTAAGTTTTATGAGTGACACGCAATTTCGATGTGTATCCGATATGAGATTGTTTTAATTTTATAACCATTTTTTTAACTCGTGGGCAGTGCGTCACTCGATAGCGACAATAAAATGAGAACGCTTCTGATATTAAAAAAATAGTTTTATGCACTATACATATGTGTTAAATAAATAAACGAGGTATTAAATAAATATTATACATTTATAATCCATCGCTCAATTTTCTTATGAGCTTAAAATCAAGTAAACTTTTTAACAGAAATATGTGGATCCTCTGCTGTGCTTTCAGCAACCTTGAGCTCTATCATCCAAATCTATCCCATAAATATTTATTGAAGTTTAATGCAGAATACGAGATTGAAAAATAAAAATAAAATATTAGCTCTGATATAGTGTTGCTTTTGATTTATTCCTTTAACCGCCATGGTCATCCCGGTGTGACAACTGCCAATTCACCCCAAGCTAGCTGTGTTTTCTGAAAACTTTGGAAATGTGTAAAAGTTATTTGGATAGGAGCGGGTTATAGTAAGTTTCTACCTGCATTTTTGTATTATCAAAATAATTCGCATAATATAGTAATAATATATAATAAGGACAAATAATTATGTAAATTTCTCTAGCAGTTGTGAATTTTGGCTTTATTGATTAAATTTCTTCTGGAGTGACATTCAAGGCCACAAAATCTATTTAACATTTTAATCATAGTTTACTAGGCCGACCCTTAGATCTCTCATTATATTTAGGGCTTTTATTTATATCTGGTGGGATGGTTGGTATTTTGTTTATCTTAGGACTTCCATGAAAAGCTAATGACATGAAATATGGATTTATAAAACAGGATTTTGATTAATACTTTAAGTAATTTTAACCATGGCACAGCTTTTATTTTCTGTCATAATAATTCTCTATTACTTAAGAACTTTCAGAACTAAAAAACTTTTTACAAAATTCCTGATTAAGATTTTGACATCTCCATCCATCATATTTTAAATGATTTTTGGGCAGTGGCTGATAAAAAATAGAGTTCTTAACCCTTTTCACTCAACTTTTAGTGGAATCTATGAGTTATACTCATTATATTTTTTTTTACAATTTATTAAAAGAGATATTCATTGGGAAAATGAATAAGAAGCGGGTTTGATCTGATATATACGATTAAATAAGAGATTCTATTTTTTTAAATGAAATAAAAAAAAACTTAGTTCAAATTGTTTAACAAAGAAATAAGTATATTTACAAATCTGTATCTTTGAAAGGTAAATCAAGGAATCTGATTATGTTGAAAAAATAAAATCCTTTCTATATTTATTCTTTGATTGGAAGCATTCGAAATGAATTGCGGATGTTTTAAGGTTTTATTTGCTGGAGATGGGTTACAGAGTATCATCTTCATGAAGATTGCTATATGTTATAAAAAATGTTTGTAAAAACAATGAATTCGATGATAACGCGAAGAAAAAAATGAAAAAAATGTTCGATACGTTGGTTCGTTAAGTTAAATTTAGAGATATGCTCTACCACCTCTTTGGACTCGATCAAAGACTCAGACACGAGACAGTGATGACGAAGATGTAACACTGCCACATTAAGTACTGTTTCGCTTACGCAAATGTGGTATTTCAAATCTATTAACAGTACTAAAATTGTTATATATGTACGTAGAAGACCAACGAACCGATATTCAAAGGTTTGCCGCCGCGTACGTCTCGCATCATATTTCATTTGGAATCTTGCATATTGCAATAAATTTGTTTGAATCGTAAATATCGAATTTGATCGATATATTGGTCGATTAGATGCTTGTGCCTTCGTCGCACCGACTTTCTTCTCATAAAGTACATCGCGGCTCAGCGCACGCGTCGTGCATTACGATGATTCAACAATGCCTTTGTGATAAAAAAGGCTTTGCATCAGAATACAGAATGACCCGGTCATCCATCAAGGTGTCTCTTTGAGTATAATTAAATTGAATTCAACAGTAGTCATAACTTCCAATTGTGTATGACCGCTGGTGCCCACACGATCCGGCCACCACAAAAGAGAGCCGTCTGCACACCACTTGACGATGCCCGCTCCTCTCGTTTATTTTTTTAATTTATTTTTAATTGTTCGAATCACCTGCAATGTATTTGCGCGGACTCCGACAATGACGATCTCGCGATCTCGATCTGTTGATATAGATCCGCGGATCAGATCAGGACACGATCACTCAACGCCCCTCACTCTCACGTTCGAGATTGTCCGGCCGGATTCGTGTGGCACGATCCGATTCGCGGTAATGAATAGCCGATCACAAGATTTTTTTTCTGCAAAATGTATGACACATTGCCGTACATGTATATGGGTGATATCTACATAAATTTATCGATTGATTAATCTAGGACAAATCCGCATTGGTGTGAAAATCATGAACTTCGATCGTGTCCGGTGTTTAGGAACAATTTTAAAGTAATAACATATATTTTGTAGTGTTTCGAATTCAAGAATTATGGTGATAGTGGATTTCTAAATACATTATTTCATGTTCAATTGTGACGAAAATCCTATCAATGGCTACTAACATATTTTTATTACGTGGATTAATCATTTTTTTTATTATTGAGAAAAAATATGAACATGGGTTTTGAATGGGTCGGATACAAATCATATGCTGCCCACATTGTATTTCTTTTATCTTACGACATTGTTATATGGAGTGGTGATTGGGTCGGACAATTGAAATCCAACTAGGAAAAGGTTAACGTCATCCGTTATTCATCGTCAGATATTATGTAATATAGACACTTTAGTTTAATAATACGGCGATGAAGTGTGTGATTGGTGATTTTGTTTCGATCTCGGTAAACTCTGATGATTGTGTTTAAAATTGTGTTAAAAATTGCACCGTCATTTCTTCGTTACAGAATATTGACGATTTAACGAGTGTCCAAAGTTACGATTGTTAAAACCGATATGGAGAGGCGCCGTAGCGTATCTGCGAAGGCTTCAGTTAGCGAATCGTAAACGAGCGCCCGCGGCACTTCATCTTCGTCAGAAGCCGCTGACGACGTGACGACGCCATCGGAGACAACAAAGTGTTTGGTGCGCCCTCTCCACGGCTGCTCATAAACCACGCGCCCCATCAAACCGTCGTAAACCGCCATTTACGATCCGCCGAAGTCTTTGAGTGGCCCAATACAGAGGACGCGCTGCAACGCATCTAGTCAAAATATTGTGATGGAAACGTTTACGACCGAATAAAACGCTCAAAACAAACTTAGCGCCGCGATCGGGTTTGCCAACTGCTTTTTATGATGAACTCTTAGGATTAAATCAAAATATTGCTAATAATCTCGCATACGTTTATTCTATGAGATAGATCGGCAACGAAAACTGCCTCGTTTTCGAATATTCGTTTAATATGTTCTTTATCTGCCCTCAGCACGTGGACGTTTCCAAGTACTTAATGTCGTTTTATCGTCTACTTTGTCTAGTTAACAATGCAGCGACTGAAGCTACGCACCTGCTGTTGCAGTCACAAACAAAGCGGATAGTTTTACCACCTTCCCGCGCGTTTGTTTTTTGAAGCACGGGCGGATCCTTAATCACGTGCCAACATCCGCTTCCTGTTTCAGCGCGGCGTTTGTTTAGGCGGCTACGCCCAACAATCAAAGGGGACATTTTTTATTCAAAATATTTCAACGGTTTGAGAAGCGTTTCATGTTTGATTTCTCGTAGTTTGTTACATCGACGACCCCCTGAAATAAGCTGCTCGTTTCGATGGCGCAAATAAATCATTAGATTTGATTTGAAGGCCGGGAACGCAGCTGACGCACGCCACTGCGTCCTGCTCATTTCGACTTGCAATACTTGGACATCCATCATTTGTCACCTCAGCTCAGTGGTGGCACGTGCCTCGTTTTACACTCTGAATTTGCTTTTGTCCAGGATTATATTTTAAAAAATTTCCGCAAAGTTTTTGGCACGAATTATATCGATTTTCGTCATTATAATCGTATAACCATATGCTTACGATAATTATATTACAAAATAAATTCTTCCGCATGCGCGATTTGAACGAAAATTTTTATGTATCTAATATATATAATATCTACTTAGATTTGAACTTGAATAAAACTGGTCATAAATTGTCAAACATTGAAAATTAACCTAGACGTGCCTGTTTTTGATTTTTCTGATTTCTGTTTGGAACCCCAATTTTTCCCGAATAACTCGTTTAATATAAATCCTACACGTTACAAACTTTTTGTATTTGTCTAAAAAAAGTCTAAAAGAATACATATTATAAATAATCATTGTCCTTTATTGTTCGCCATTGCGAAAAAAAAATAAAAACAAAAATATTCGTTTCTGTTGCCACGGGCGCAATGTTTTTTCTCGCTCGTACTCGGTGCGATGTGCCGAAGTGCGTGTGAAACGTACTGTGACATGTGCCGTGAGTACTCGGCGGTAGTCGGCGGCGTGTACTCAGTCTGCAGCGAGACATCACCGAGTAAGCGTGTCATTTACGCGTTATATTGATTAGTTGAAAACCTAAAATATCAACCAAATTATGAAGCATGTCATAAATAACTATTTTTATTCTTAAAATAATCCATTTTTTTTAAAAATGTCAAAATATTGATGAAGAATTTTTCAATTTTAAATGCTTGGGGTCTATCTCAACACTTTATAAATTTATAAAATATTATTGGTACATATAAGGATATTTAAAATCTATATATAAAGCTCCTGAACCTTTTTCACTCCGTGGGCCAGACGCGTTGGCCCAATAGATATTTTAACAACGAGTTTTTTTTATAATTTACCTAAAAAGAATGTTTTTTTTATCCAGATATCAGATCAAACCCTATAGACGCTTTTTATTCATTTTTTCAACGAATATCTCTTATAATAAATATGTAAAAATAATGTAATGTAACTCATTCGACTGAATAAAGACAGACAAATGACAGAGAAGAAAGGATTAAGTTGCTTAAAATAATAAATCGAAAGAAAACATGATTGTTTATCATGACATCTAATGACTCGTTTTTTAGACTCACAGTTACCATGTGGCCTTATATTTTTGGAGTGTTCATTGGATTTTAGAGCACAAAATTCCATTTAATTATTCTCCTGTTTTAATCTAGATCGAATTCTTTGATTTACCCTTTATCGTCAAATTAAACTTCAAGACCAAGAAACGTAAATAAATATCAACAGTTAACGGCTCGAAACCAACATCACAATTGCGGACAATAAAGGGCAATGATTATTTATATTTAAATTAATGATTAAAAGTTTGGACATGTAGGATTTACAATAAAAGAGTTATTCGAAGAAAAATCAAAAACTTGGGGTCCTAAATATCACTGCTAGGATAATGAATAAAAAAATGATACAGTACACTATATATTATAAATTAACAATATAATTTTTATAGAATTCAAACTTTTATCATTACGAATATACGAAATTATTGCACAGGGTTGTCACAAAATTGGTATTTTCCGCCTTAAAAATTAATCACAGGCATTCATGTATTTTTTTTTGATTTCCACAAAAATGAATGGACATAATATATTTTTATGTAATTTTTTTTGGGTCAGTAGATTTGTGTTCCCACAATAGCAAATCTAATGGCTGTTCAAACACATGTGTGCACAAACACATGCATGCACACCTTTGCCGTGCGCACAATATGGCACAAGATTAGTGTACCTTTGTGACAGGACACAAAATTAAGAGACATAAATCACTCAGTGCAGTTGCAAAAATGCTCAATCTGTCGGTCACAAATCATTATTGGCCGACATAAATTTACAATTTTGTATTGAATGAAAAAAATGGCGCACTGCATTGCAACTTTGGCATCTGCAGTGGCGTAGAATAACAACAATAGAATAAATATATATATTTTAACATCGCGATATATTTTTTTGCATAATTTATGTATTCCATGATGTTTTAAATAATTTTATTTTATAATGCAATATTTAAATATGTCTTTTTAAATTCTCATTGTATATGATTCGCAATAAGATGCTCCACCCCTGTGTCCTATATATGGTTGCCTTTAGCATCCACGTACGCGCGTCAAACTCACCTATACAATATTTTCTATAGGCGATAGAGTGAAACAAAAATCGAGGGCATAGAAACCCTTGGACTATTTTACGGATTCTTTTATTTGCGAAATGAATTATTGCCATTACAAATTCGTGTACAATGGGGGAAAGCTCTTTGAAGTCGACTGCACTGCTTGCGACACCCCTATTTATACTGAAATTCGACAATGTTAAATTCGTGCTTCCATATCGATTTCGCAAAAACGATAACGATACACGCTCCGGCTCGGCGTTTTAGAATCGAATCCTATATGCAGTTGATTTATACGCCTGCGAGCGTATAAACATTACTATTAGCGATAATTATTTATCGATTAATCGGTATCGGATTTTGATTAATTGCACGAATATGGTGTGAGATGTTGGATGTGACTTCTCGGTGAATGTTAATTGCGCGAGATGTTGCATGCGTGTTGGCTTCATCTTCAATTTTTACATATACAGCTTCTTCATTGAGACGACGGTTGGACTTAGCCGGGAATGCTAATTTATTCTTGATTGGTTTCGCTAACAAATTGCAAATAAATCAAACAAGTTCTGCCGCTACCATCTGACATGATGGCTTACACATTTGGGAAGCGATTGACAACATTTAACAAAATTAACAACACATTTTTTCAAATTATTTAGACTATGTTATGAATACGCTAATAAATTATAAATTATGACGATATCGTATTCGGTGCAAAATTTATTTTTTTATAATTATATGTTGAATGTTTATAACCACTGCACTATCATAGAATGTCTAAGATTATTTTAAAAGACATAATTTTATGCAATTTTATAATCGAATCGGTGAATTATTTTATTGGAATTATTTTGTTAACAAATTTAACGTTCAGTCGAGAATAATTTTTAAATAAATTTAAATTTTTTCATCTCAATTTGAACGATTTTTATCAATTCGTTGAATAAATATGATTAAACTCATATTAAAATCAATTGTTTTGCCATAGTCGATGGATTATTTGTGTTAAAATTATGCACAGGAGTTGCATATTTATTTTTTAATATTCCCGCCGCAATAATATTTTTTGCGTTGTCGAAAACTGTAACTCTGGGACGAAGAGTTATGGCACACACACATACATCGATTCAAAAATTGACTACGTCAGATGCCCGCGTCTCGCGAAATTTATTACTTCACAAACTAATTAGCGATACATTTTAGTCAGATTTTTTTAGCAACTATTTTCATGCAGACGTCTGGAAGTTTCCCTCGGAGAAGTTTCGAGGCAGACCCTAGAGCGGCTCCTCTGTAAAGCAATAGTGAGCGGAGGTCATAAATAAGAAAACACTTTGGGCAACGTTGTCATTCCGACACCCGAGGGTACTTGTGACCTTTGAGTGCAAATCACTCGGCGATACACATCCACATATGTAATCGTGGTGTCTATCATATGTAGAGTGAAACGAAATCACGATTCTAATCCTAATTATTTCAACTTATTAATTTTTTTAAATATTTTTTATTCGATTCGGGGTTCGAAATCAGGATGTCTAATTTTATATTCAATATGCGTAATAGTGTTTTATTCGACTATCCACATTTAAAAGTAAGAGATGATCAATGACCAATCCATCTGTTTCGCTGTAATCAATATATTCTTTAATCAAGTAATTTTCGGGAAGGAATCTTTTGGAAATCTCAAGGAAAACTTTGGAATAGTGAAGCCTTTGCATTGGATGGATATAAATATTATGAAAATAATAATATCTGATATCACAAGAATTTTTGGCTATGATCGAAAACGTTATGATCCTTTGCATCAGCCTCCGTATTCACTCGACACGGCTCCTGTAATAAAAAAAATGAAAGGGTGACATTTCGTCAACAGAGTAAAGCCCAAACGCTTAGCGATTGAGTGTCTCGTGGCTGATAGATATAAAATCTCACCTAAGAAATGTATTGGAAATGAAAAAATTACAAAAAAATTGCTTATTATTAATTTATACAATAAGAATGTTGAATTATAACTAATCCCTTAACCCTTTTCACCCTGTCCAATTTTAGTCGAATCTATGAGTTACTTTCATTATATTTTTTTTACAAATTTATTAAGAGATATTCATTGGAAAACTTAATAAGAGGCATATTTAGGGTTTGGTCTGATGTCCGATTAAAAAAACACATTCTTTTTTTAAATTGAATAAAAAAAAAACTTAGTTCAAGTTGTTTGCTAATAAATCATTTGGGCCAATACGTCTGGCCCTCTAAGTGGAAAAGGTTTAAAAAAATTTAATTATACATAATTGTGTACTAGTTTTAGTACTATGTACTTCAGAAAATAATATATTACATATTATTAGCTCACTTCTTAAATTGTTACAATGTCTTAAAGATTTTATTTAAATAATGGAAAATAAATGGAAAAAAATATATGACAACATTTTATATTAAATAGGGATTTTTTGAGAAAAACGAAAATTTCGCGCATGTACTCGTTTCACGCAATGTTTATAAACGTTTGTTCCCATTTTATATGAAATTCTAAGTCTAGATTCTTATTCCAGAAACCAGAACCTATCTGCCATGTGTTCTATGCCTCAATTTGCTCAAAGTTGGCGGAGAACCTATTTATCGCGTGTTATCCCTTTGTTTTGTCTACACGTGATCTGAAATGAATTTAAATATTACACATTGATTTAGTGATCACGACGTACATATGTATTAACGATTTATTAGTGAACTGTTTCAAAAAAGGGATTCATTCTTCAACGCTACGATAAAGTACCCACGGCGAGCACCGTCTTCGGTCACCGGATGACCCCATAAAATGGAACGCTCGACCGCAGAGGTCCGATACACGACGAATGAAAAAAATAAAATGATTCGACAATTAAATTTTATTGAAGAGCCGAATGATCCCCCCGGAATGTACCCGAATTAATCTCTTTACGATACCGCTGCGATCTTGACTCTAAATTATGAGCGATATCATTATAGAAATCCGGCCCCGAGACGCCATCTTCGAAACAGTCGAAATGATGGAAAAAAAGAAACGAGAGTGAATGAAATATATGTTGACTGTCAGAATATTAATAGGCGAACAACAAAAGGAGAATGAGGAATATTTATGATAAATGTGCGGGGAGGGTTTCTCATTATAGAGATGGCCAAATCAAAAGTCTTTATCGCCTGCCTCTCACATTTATCATGTTTTATATACCGCCCATTCCCTCCGATGAGTAACGGCGAGAGGCGAGGGCCGAGCTCCCGGCCGCGGGGGGCCGCGGGGGGCCGCCCTGCACTCGCCTGTTGCCGGCCAACCAGCCGGACCGCAATGGCAGCCGGTGATCTACCGACTAGTCCCGCCGAACTATTCAATCGGCTGTCTCCTCGCGAGACGTCTCTTTATTTATGCTCTTTATCGTTCCTTAAAATCGACCCGTCCTGCGCTCTACGCCTAAACGAAACGTGTATCTGGTTTGTCAACGTGTTAACGACCTCGTATTAAGGCTGATTCCGATTAAAATGTCTTTTATACCCTAATTTAACATTTTAATCATGCATTATAAATAATTATATTATTATTCAACAAAAATATACGTTTTAAAGTGCATAATTTTTATTATTAAATATTTAAAATATTAACAACGATTCTTTTTTCTTGCAAATCATCAAAACGACGCTTCAAAATAAAGACCGCTGACCTTGGTCCATCAATGCGCATCCGATCACCGAATCTTCAGTAGCTTGTTAGCATGAGTGCATATAAAGCTTACGTAATACAATTATTGCTAAAATTAATTACTTGCATCAAAGTTATTATATTATTATATCTATTTTAATTGTAAGAAAATTTTAATCGATAAGAAAGTTAGACACCTAATATTACTATTGGGCAGTGTCAATATTTAGTTTGCTGTTTGCTTGAGAAGCGCAGAGTTTTTGCCGATCTAGAGATCAAATTCAGTGAGCTTTTTTAGGTGTTTATGTAGGGTAAATCTCGCTCTATTTATCTTTAAATTGAAAGATTACACAAATATAAAAAAAAATCAAAGAGCTTACGATTATATAGTTTTTGTTTACCAGCTTACCAATGTCATAGTACGCGTAACATTTCGAACATATTTCAGTGAATATAAACATTTTTTTCCAAATCAAATATGAATTTAATAATTATTCCATCGCTATTTAGAATTGAAAGATGCGTCATTTACAAATAAAAACTATGAAAATAATAATTATATATGTCATCATCATCATCATCGTCATTATTTGCCAGCCATAAGACACTCACTTATTGAACGTTTGGGCCTTACCGGACTCTCGAATGGTAGTCGAAGTCAAGGGAGTCGAGGACTCCCCTTATACGTCCATACCGCGGTGGATCAAACTGTCTTGCTATAGGGTTTTCATACAATTTTATTTTTTTATCACACATATATTATTATTAAAACAATCAGCCATATTTATCCCTTTAATTGATAACTTATTTTGGGCTAAAAAAATAATGAAAAAATTATATGGCTCTCAAAATTAGATTTTTCATCATTTTGATTAGCTTATTTTAAAACAAAAAATACTTTAAGTATCATTTTGTTTGGCTATAAAAATTAAATTAAGATGGTTAAACAAAGTGATTATTAACATCTATTTAAGATAGTGAAAAAATCAGTGGTTCTTAACGTTTTCATTTTTGTTCATCTATAATTATAAAAATAAGTAATCATATCAATGACTTATTACCTAAATAAATTACAGCCTCACAAAAAAAAAATACTAATAAAAAAGATTGAATTGATCTAATTCTGACGAGATACCAGATGTAGTAATTCCAATTTCAGTTACAAAAGGTTACACTCCGTGCTAAAAATCAAAAGTGACAAATTTGGAAGCCATTATACGACTGATTTATGAAACATTTTGCATGTGATCCTGAAATGAGCTCAATGTAAAAAGGATATTTCTAAAAATGACATTTGCACATGCAATGCTTACTGGAATTGTTATCAGTTTTCTACAATGCACCCGTAATTTTATGACGTATGATTTTGTTTCATATTTTTTTCTCATCTAATAATATTTGATATGATAAGTAGTAAACAATAATGTAAAGAGAAATAATAAAGGTTACAGATAAGAATCATTTAGTTTTACTAAAATATAACATATTGTTTGAAAAAACCTTTTTTCGGATATGTTGTGATGCCGATATGAATAATTGATCTAGCTTTAGTTCAATTATTAAATGCAACATTTTAAAAATCCTTTATTTAACTCTTTCTATTCTGTCCACTTTTAGTCGAATCTATGAGTTACTCTCATTATTTATTTTTTTACAAATATATTAAAAGAGATATTCATTGGAAAAATGGATGAAAAGCATCTATACGATTTGATCTGATATACGATTAAAAAAAAGACGTTATCTTTTTTTAATTAAAAAAAAAATATAGTTCAAGTTTCCTAAAAATCTTTTGAGCCAATACGTCTGGCCCACGGTGGGGAAAAGGTAAAGAAAATTATTATTATCTTGGCTCCTTCTGTCCCTCCTATGATAGCTGATTTTTTTCACATTCAACAATATGCTTGTGATTAAGTAATATCTTATTTTTTTATCATAGTCATTATTCATTAGGCTCTTTGTTGATCCTGCAAATCATGTTCAAAATACTAGAAATTAATAAGTACACTAGAAATTAAGGTCGATTTTAGAAAATGGTTTTTCCTGTTGTGTATTTTTTGGGCATACTTTAATTGTTTCAGCTTTAATTTATAGTTTTTCTACTGCCTCATCGCCATATAATTGGCAACTGATTAAGTAGGATCGTGTCACTATCTTCACATATATTATTTTTAAATTCTTCACGTTTAATGGAATGTACAAATTAATTATGAATGAATAATAGTTACTCCCAAATATATCTTTTTATATATTCTGATTGATTTGCAGTATACGTTTAATGCATTAGAAATTTAATAAAAAATCTTTTAGCATTTTAAATTAGAATTATTCAGATTACTAGTTATTATTTATGTTTAATAAAAATACTGCATATTTTAATAATCATACGAACTAAACGTGATTCGCGATCGGATGTATGATTAACGACGCCGGGATCCTGTTGATTAGAAATTCATACGTATTCAATCATGTGTCAATAAATCGTGTTGTATGCAATCTCAAGGCCGCGACGCCATGTTTTTTATATGCGTTTTCTGTAATGCAGCCATAAGTAAATGACGGTCCGCGGACTACATGCGGCCCCTAAGTTAGAAGCGTATCATTATCCATTTATGTTATATAAAGTAATGCATATTAAGTAATAACGAAAGTTAAGAATAAATCAGTTAATATTATATGAAATGATTTATTTATTAATTATGTGAATAGTATCTTGATTGCATCTTATTTTATTATACAATAACGAGCATTGTGTAAAAATATGCCAAAATTAAATAAGCACATTACATTAATTATTTACATTTAATTGATTGAAACATTTTTATTTAGAAAATAATATTTAATTTAGCATAATATGGTAATTGAGTATGAAAATAATATTTATTTGATGATTCTGAATTGTCAATGGCGGCTAAAAACTTAACCTGGCCTGCTGTAATGTGTTTGGACCTTATTCGGACAAGAAAGTTTCGTTCAAATCGAACGTTAGCAATTAACTACCGTGGGCGTAACCCATAATCAAAAATTAATGATTATTAAGGTAGGGTTCAATTGTATAATTTATTGGTCAGGGTCCGGTCATTGGGATCTGATTTTTTTTCTCATCAAAACGACACATCCTTGTAATGGCCGCTGCAGACCCTACCGTTCTTTGTACGGTGTGGGTGGCGTTTTTTTGTCCACGTTAATTACTCGACCATTATTATACAATCGTGTTATAACAATGATAGAAACTCGTTTTATCCGAGGCGTTTGGCTCGTAATTGACCAATGCTACAACAGGTAGGCAGCCGGGTTCCTATGCTAAGTATCCGCCTGATCTCAATCGTAAAATTACTAATCATAATTAATTTTGATATATTTTTTTATCGTTTCAGATATTGCAGTGCCGTCGCCGATACTACGAGCTATACAGGTACGCCAGCGGTAATACAATCGAATCAAACGTATAATTATAGGTCCGAAAGTAAATTTATAGAACGGTTTTGATATTGTAGCGATGACGAATGGTTATAGATCTTCGGTATAATCTATTGTGTCCGATTGTGGGAGTGATTTGTGATATCTATTCGGATTGAACAATGAACATCGAAAGCATTCGGAGTAGAAAAAAAGTGTAGAATATCGAGATGAATAAATTGAGCGGTCAATTATAAATTTGGTAGTAATTATGGGGAAACAATCCAATGATATATGTACAATTTATTTATATTGGGTCATTTAAAGGCAGATGTTCTCATTTTTAAGATACAAAAAAATATTTTCTAATAACCCTTCCCACTCTGTCCACTCTTAGTCGAATCCATGAGTTACTTTCATTATACATATTTATTTTACAAATTTATTTAAAGAATAATATCTATTAGGAAAATAAATAAGAAGCATCTATAAGGTTTGATCTGACATATTTTTTTAAAATGAAATAAAAAAAACTCGGTTTAAGTTGTTTGCTAAAGAATCTTTTCCACCAATATGTAATATATGCCCGGTGCATTCAAAATTTTTTTTTTTGTGATTTGTTCGTCTTGTCAAAATAAAAGGAAAACATTTGCTTTATATTGGGCGTAACTATTGTATTTTAGTAATGTTGCCAGTATTTTAACCATTTCTACTCTGTAGGCCGACTTATTGGCCCTAAATATTTTTTAGCAAAAAAATTGAACCACGTTTTTTCTATTTATTTATAAAAATGTCTTTTATTCAATGAAAATCATTTTTTACATATTCGTAAAATACAATTAATGAGAGTAGAACGTAGATTCGACCAAAATAGAGTGGAAAAAGTTAACATACATACATTTTTGCTCGTTTTTTCTCAAAATTCATGATAGTATCAATTAATCATAATGATATATGACATAAATCGAAATACCTTATTTGTTACATTTGTATTGAAACGAATTTTAGAAAACTAATAAAATAAGACAAAAAGTTGAGGATATGACGAATCTACAACAATGATAAATTTTAATTAATATGATCATTATTTAAAAAGTTGACTACACTCATGTTTCAAATGACTTTTCTTGTTGAATGTATATAATACTTTTAAAAATACCACTGCTCACTCCCACAAGTTCACACATAAAAAAATACTGCACTAGATGCTCCTCACACTTGTTAGCTATCACCTGATTTCAATTTATATTCGTCAATGGATCTTGGAGTGTGGATAAAAAAAACAAAATGGTTCCCATATAAAAACACCGGACAAAAATTGAATGAAAATCCAATAAATATTTTTTTTTACATCAGCCCTCCTAGTATGCTTTTTCTTAATCGCTGTTTTCTACTAAATAGCTTTATAGAAAGGCTGATTGTAACGGATATTCTTAATTCAATGACAAAAAAGCTACCGAGGTGTTTGTGTGGTTAATACGAAGTTTTTCCATGTATAGTTATTCAATTTATTAGCATTTACTTATAAGCAACTGACAAATATTTTTACGCAAAAGTTTGGGAAGATATAGTAAGAAGTTCTCACAATGATTCTGCATGTATAGCCTCACTTTTTAATTCATACAAAGTTTTTCTTTTACCATCCTCGGTTTTTTCTCTCTCATTTGAATTTCAAATTATATAATAATTACGATAGTACATCTCATTTCCTTTTTGTATGGTAGACATGTTTCCGATGCCATTTCTAGATCTTCTTTTATGATATGTTTTTTTTAGATCAAATCAATATTTACCAATTATTTTTTTACATATTTTAAATAGGTGCTAAGATTTTAAATTGTCAGAGTTCTGTCTAATAGCTTATCTAATGCTTTTATAATCTTATAATGTGTAATTGATATGTTAATTTTTTTTAAGAAATTTATATAAAATGGTAATGTAAATCAATTATTAGTTATTTATGAGTAGAGCTATGTTAATATTTTACAAAATATTGAATAGTCAATTCTAAAACAGTATAGATGTGTGAATAATACTTTTTCTTCATAGAGAAGACCTTCAGATATTGTAGGAATTTTCTAGGGGTTTTATTTACCGTAACTGAGTGAGGATTCGGATGGGCGACCTTCCAATGAATTCTATATGAATTTGTTCAGGGTGTAAGCGTAGTGCTGATGGTTTTCCTTTAGAAACTATTGTATCTAAATAAGTCTTTCAGATTTATGGATACGTGGTACTCCACTGGATATAAAAATATGTATAAATACATTTAATTAATTTAATATTTTTTTATTTAGATTTAATTTTTTATTGTATATTTTAAAAATAAATTGGTTTACGTCGCCAGACGTGAAGGGTAACGCGATTTTCCGACGCGGTTTTCCAGAGTTTTCCGCGGGAGACGTATCTGCACGTTGTTGTTGGGTTGTCGGTGCACGTGCGGGCGGCGACAACAGGTGAGCCTCCCCCGCCGCCCCCACTCCGCGCCGGCCCCGCCCCCCGCGCCCGCCCGCTTTGATTGAAAGCCGCTCTGACAGACGGCTAACACCGTGGTCGCCAAGTAACTGAACCCGCGGATTCGCGCCACTCTCGCCATTTGCATCCGCCGCTAACGAACCGGATTATTTTTCCCATAAATTTCGTTAAACAAATCAATGTATACAATATTTAGGTAGATGCGTTGATCGCGCATTTCAATTATGGAACTATGAATACTGGTTTTATTTGTAGAAATTTCTAAACTTTTAATTGGGGATTATATTTTGTGATTTTTAAAGAAATTACAGAAACACATTTATCATTTTAAACATAATTACTGTATTTTTTTTTAAATTTTAATACTTTTGATTATATAAAATATGAATGTTCTACAGTCCAAGTGATAAATCCTCTTTATGTATTCTTTATATAAGACAAGATTACATATTTCATAGCAATTTTTAAATATACCTAAATAAAATAATTGCTTTTACAATTACTGGCTCGTATTATTTGTATATAAAAATGTTACGAAGGTAGATTGTTTCATTATATATTTATCAAGAGATTGTTGTGTATCATCCTTCTTTTTCAATTTCTAGTTCTCGAGTTCTTTATTTAATTGCACTGCGGACTTATGATATGCATTCCCATTAAGATTATATTCTTCAATGATGAATAAAAAATATATTATAGACTGAATGTTTTACAAAATATCTTATCATCAATATATTGTATCATTAATGCTAGTTATGACTCGTCACCACGGAACGCCTAGAAGAGATGAGAACTAATACCGAGACCATTCCCCTCCTACTGCTAGAACACTGTAGGGAAAGTAAAATTTGATATCAATAGTGGTAGAAGATGCAGGTCCAATGCCAGCAATGGCCAATAGCAGAAAATCTCATTTTAAAATACGCATAACAAGCCGTATTGGGTCACCGCGGTATGGACTTATATGGGGAGTCCTCATGCCATTATGATACCTAAACTTCCTTAGCCTCGTCTACCATCAGAAAGTCTGGTAAAGCCAAACATCTCAATCAGAAAGTTTCTCGTGACTGGCAAATGATGATGATAATATAAAATTACAATGAGAATGTCGGATTAAGAGGAGACCCCTAATAATCATATGCTGATTTTAATACTACTTCAGAAAGTAATAATAAGAACGGCGTTTTGTTTACATTGAGGAGATAAAGGTATAATGGCGAAAGGAGACAAATTCCACATCGAAAATTGCTTCACAAAAGTAATTTGGAGATAAAAAACATAGCATAAGTACATGATATATCTGATGGAAAAGTAGTAAATAATCATTTGAATAAATATAGTTTTTCAAGATAAATGATAAACTTTATCACCGATGTAATGTATTATATTATAAAATAATATTGAGCCGTATTGATCTTGTCGGTTGTCATAGTTTTAACCACTTGTATTTTTGGGAGACAAGGTTTTAAAATAAAAATGATTTGTGGTTCTTAATAAGATTTTCATGAATGAACACCAATGTATTTATAATGATCGAAATACTGAGCTAAAATATCAAGGTTGTAATATATTTTTTATCATTTTATCCGGATCATTTTAACCAGTATTCTGGCTTGTAAGTAAAATACATATTATTACGAAAATGTAAGTTAACCGTGACTGAGCTACGTCGTTCGGAAACGTTAATTCTCCGACGAAAACTATGAATTCAGGGAATTCTTTATGACACTAGCCTGGGAGAATGTGTGACGGACCCATGTCCTCGGCATGTTAATAAAAATATTTATACAAGCATTGATGCGATGCGAAGAAATTATATAAATTTCAAACCAACTTCAAATGACAATTTTTGATCGTATCAAACCCTATAGATACTTCTTATTTATTTTCCCAATGCATATATATCTGTTGCAATATATTTGTAAAAAATATATTGAGAATAAATCAAAGATTCGACTAGCGGAATGTATTTTTTAATGTCGTGAAGCGATTAAATATCGTTATTTTTTTATAACTTAACTATTAATCTATTTTCCCTCATTTCTGAGGAACGTGACCATGTGCATAATTCCTCTTATGGTAGACCATGTACAAGGATTTCATGGGAATATATAGTGCAGTGGTTTCCCGTTAACTTCTACACTGCAGTGATTTTTTTATACTGAAGAGCGCTGCTGCCCGCTTATATTTTTGATAATTCATTTTTTGTGAAATAAAGGTCGTTAGCCTCCACCACACCCCTCTGTTGAGCAGCGTCACTCAGAATTCTTCAGAATGGTCACACATTTGAGTACTATCTGCGCTTGGTAACGGCTAACTTGACAATCATAATTCGATTCTATGCCTTCAAGCTATGATGGGCATCGTTAGCATATATCAGTTTGTCAACCACGACTGAGCCAAGATAGTAGCCGGTTAGGTCAATCCTCTGGCGAAAATATTTGAATTCTGGGATTTCTTTATGAAATTGGGAGGGAATGTAAGTGTGAGAGACTTATTCCCCTTGCATCTTCATCGAATCTTCATATGGATGAGTGACACTTTGGATTTTATGTTATGCCATCCATCCGTCGTAGTCAAATAAATAAATACATGTATTATACAATTCTTAACGTTTGATAGGATATATCCTCCCGGACGACTTATTTATATATAGACTATTTTCCGCATAGTATAACGCAATACTCGGCTCTCACGAATTTCCCAGTTGCCCTAGGTCCGAAAGATACTCGGGCGAGTTGGCCATATTTAGGGTTGCGGATGGGTGTGAGTGAGTTGGCGCTCACCCTGTAGGGGCGGGCGGCCGCGGCTCGCAAAGCGGAGCCGCCACTGCCGGTCGCGCTCGCGCCGAGCTCGCACGCGCCAGACGCGCACCGCCGCCGCAGCCGCCAGTCGACAGCCTCCTCCGCGGAAAACTTCTCACCAACTTCGTGCAAGGGTCAGCCGGCATCTGCCGCCGAACTTGGGGAAAAGTGTTCTCTGTGAAATCTGACTCCGAATCTGTTTTTTGTCCGCTTTCGCGCAAGTTTGTTGTTGTCGTGTGTCCCCCACCACCCACCCCCGGGGGGCGTGTGCTCCAGTTAAAAACAAAGCCGGCGAAAAATACTTGTGTGAAGTTAAATAATTTTGAATCGACGCGCGGATCCGAGTGCACCATCGACGCTCTTGCGAGGAAAAGCGTGTGAAAAATTTTGTGTGCAGTGCTTGAAAATTTTTGTGTTTTGTGCAACATTTTGGATTTTCTATCAGACCGCCGAATACGTATACGACGGCCGCATGGATAACTGATAACAGGTATACGATGTTTTGAAACTCGACGCATGTGTTTTCCGAGCATGCGCACCGCGGCGACTCAAACGTCAAACTCGATTCGCGAATCCAACTTTTCCACCCCGCATATATATATTTTATTTAATTAACTCGCTTTAATTAATCGCTCGCGATCGTAATTTACGTCCAATAAACGAACGCCGTAATATGGATCCGAACGAAACTCAGGCGTCGTGCCAAAACGCACAATTTTCCGATTTCATAATAATTCATCGTCCTCGCGCGGCAATTAATGTATACGATCCGGCGATTTTTCACATTTTACTATGAGACATTTTTTTTTATAACGCGATATCGACGTGTAAATAAATATTTAAAAAAAAATCCGTCGTTCAATTATGAACGTATGAATTTTAATGCGGCCGAGCGTTTAGCCGGCGGGAAGGTTGCTTTATGCAAAATTCGAAGATTGACTGGATCGGTATTTTATGATAGTGAATAATAAACAGAAAATGACTTATGACATGAGGAGCGAGATTGTTGTCCGCGTCTTTGATATAATTGGACGACGACCTTTTAAAATTATTCTCGTGCAAACATCGAACGCTGATGATGATGAAGGAATGTGTTTATTATGCAATGCCCGTATTTTTTTATTATTAAAATATATATTTATTCTTTAAATTAACGGTTATTTGGAAAGATTGAAATATTTTTCCGTTATTTAATTAATTGTCGATGTCAACAAATTTCTCGTACATTGTTATTCAAATTTATTTTGTCACCTATTCATCTTGCGTTTTCAGTGTTTTGATGTCTGGCGCTATTTTTATTAATAATAAAATTTTTATTTAATAAAAAAAAGTGTTTTTGATGTATAAATTAACATCATTTGTCAAAGTAGTTAATGGCTGGTGGAAAAATGCGACAGCCATCATAAAGTGAGAGAAGACTTATTTTTATCCTCGTTTTCATTATTTGTTATTCAACAAATTATTCGTGTTTCGCTGCAGATTGTGTAATTCGAGACGATAATGGCTAAAAATCGATGATTTTTAATAATTTAATAAAAAAAAAATGGAAATGCATATTAATTTTTATTTTATTGAAACGTGTCGAAACGCCGTAAAGTTGGTCAACATCGAGACTTTCGATTATTATCGACGATGTGTACACACGATAGTATTTTTTTTTAATATTAGATTTTTATCTCAAATGTGCAACGTTGCAATTTTTGAAATGCGCGAATTATCCGTATGAAAATTTAAAACAAATTAGGTATGACGTTTCGTGTCTCGAATGTGTTCAAGTACATCCGAGAGAGCGAACGTGCACAATAGTTTCTTTCTGAATTATTGCAATTTATTTTTCAGCCAGTGGTTGAAAACATTTTAATTTGACATATGCACGAAATAGAATATATAATAAAAAAATATATAATACACCTATTTTTTATCTTTTGATTTAAATACGAAAGATTCTTCAATTTAGCACACGTTTTGCTAGCAATTTGTCTAAATTTTCTTTTTATTCAAGGATCTTTCTGTATTTCACATATTTAGAGTGGCTAGAGCCGTAAATTATTTATATTTTCTTGCATGAGTTTTTTATTTTATTTTTAAATAACGATATAAACCTAGATCCTATATTATTCAACCTTTTCTACTCTGGATATTTTTGGTCGAATCTACGTTCTACTTTCATAATTGTATTTTAAGAATATATAAAATAGATTTTCGTTAGTAAAACGAATAAGAAATACCTATAGGATTTGATCTAATATCCTATTCAATAAAATACATTTTTTTATAATAAATAAATAGAAAAAAACATTTGCTAAAAAATCTTCTGGGCCATCACGTCTGGCCCAAAGAATGGAAAAAGTTAATATCTGAAACACGACACACATTGCAAATTACATGTGAAATTTAAAAATTAATTAAATTCTTACCTTGTCCTCCTCGAGGGGTTTATTTATAATGGAAAATATACTTAAAGCATTTCAAGTCAAGATATTGAGGAATTCTTCATCAATATCTTGACTTTTTTTTAATAAATTGGATTATTTTAAGAATAAAAATAGTTATTCATGAAATGCTTCATAATTTGGTTGAAAAGTTTGTGACACGTAGGTTTTAAACAAAAAACTTGGGGTCTCAAATAATTCCCATCCGCACGGCTAGTTTAAAATAAAAATGTTGTTATAAAATCTGCGTAAAAAAGATTTAGGCGTGTCTACAGTTAAATATTACGTCATATTGTGATTTGTTAATATATTTGATTTATTGGGCGGATGCAATGCAAAAATAGAGTTCCCATGATGCTATAATCGCTCATTGTTCTATGTATGCGGAGCCGATGCCGCATGTTAGCGACCACTGACTGTCGGAAAGATAAGTATCTGCCAGATATTGCATTAGTTATTCTCAATAAATTAGGTTATGTACATACGTTAGCCCGTTACCGTGTTTATGGCAAATTAGCGACTTTCAAGCAATTTATCATTCGTGGCCGGGTAATTGTTCATACTTTTATGTGAATAATAAAAAAATGCATGCTGTGTTTTTCACATTTTCTCGCCCAAATACGAACCGGTCGTTTTCTTTGTATTTATATTTTTTTTTTTTTTGAGTAATTGAAACATAAATTATCTAATCATCTACCGAAATGGAAGTAATAAATTCTTCGTCTCCGTATGCACGTATGCCTCGATTAATTACATACGCTTAATATTATTTATATGTAAATATGTGTAACGCTGTAAACACATATATGCGGATGTAATAACTTATGCCAAATTTACTTTTTATTATATTTTATTTATATTGACGAATTTTTTTTGTCGGTACGGACCGTTAATGTTTCGCAATGGTGCGATTCCAAGTGCGAAAAGTATGATGGTACACGCACACATGCCGACACGTGTACGCCAACCAGTCAATACATCAAAAATGCGTATGTTCCGTCCAAAAATATGTGTATCTCGTTGTAACCATTATTAAAGTAATATTAAACACATGTGAGTTTTTGAGCTTTCAAAAACAGATGTCGCCAATAAATCAATCGAGAGTCAGGGAGATTGTCTGGAGACGGGTCGCGTTTTGTTAACAGTGTGCGTGCGTGTGTGTATGGGTGTCAGTTTCGTGCTGATTGATGTGCATGAGCCCAGTGTGCCGTATTCTGGTAGCTGATGGTTTCAATTGCCATCATCTCAGATGGTGGCGACACATTCCATCCAAAAATGGACACCATATTTTATTTAACATACTGACGATTCAGTCTCGAGAGTTGATTTCCATATTATTTAGAAAAATGCACGTCAATTGGACTTAAGCGCGATTTATAATCAGTTTCATTTTCCCAAAAAATAATTAAACATTTAAATTGATGTAATTTATTATTTATATAACTAATTATTACATAATCGTTTCGTACAAATTTGAAAAGTTTCTGACGGACTGTCTTAATATAACTCAAGTTTCATTTATTATCTGCGCATACAGAATTGTATTAATATATTCTAGAATTATTATGAAATTACACGAAAATATTACAAAAATGTTTTGTGTATCCCTGATTTATTAAGAAATTATTACATATTTAAGGAATATTTTGTTAGCCTTTTCTACTCCGTGGGCCAGACGTATTGGCCCAAGATTTTTTAGCAAACAACTTTTAATTATATTCAATTTCCTAACGAATATCTGTTTTAATAAATTTGTTACAAGATGATTGGTAAAAAACTTTTGGAGCAATACGTTTACCTCACGGAGTGTAAAAGGTTAAATAATTTATAAACATAAGGCCATCTCAGTATTATCAATATGTTAATTATAAAGAGAAGCTTAAAAATATACTTAAAAAGATAACATTAGATTAGATATATTCATCGACTATGAATCACAAACATATTTTCGTGTCATGTTCATTGTTTCTGTTTTATAGTCACGTCTGTATTATTTGAAGGAGAACTGTTGCATCTTCAACAACTTTTTGTATTGTTATTTCATTCATAATTATTCAATTGTTTTCTTGATTTTATCGTGACGTTTAAATCAACAATGTATGATAAACATACGACAGTAATAAAAGAGAAACACATCTCTCTATATTTACACATATGTAGCTGTCTTTCTTTCAGAAGACCTTTAATAATTAATTTTTTAGCTTTATATTTTATTATTAAAAATTTGCTATACATAGTTTAGTTTTTAATGTATTTAAACCATATTATTTTAACTGTGTTGCTATATAATTAGATTCGGTATTACGGAAATGTATAGTTATTCTTTAAATTCGGTTATTTCAGTATTCGTTTTATTGGAATTTAACTGTAGCAGTTTATTGAACTAATAATAGTTTCCATCTGCATTGCATTGATTACCGTCTATTTTAAAAGCCAATCTGCAAATTAGACTTTTTGCTATTAATACTAGGGAAATAGAACTATTTCGAAACTTCGGATATGGCGTATCATGATTTACGCGTTGGATGTAATTTGATGTGATCTTAACTGTATATAAGTTATTATGTTTACGATCAATAAAATCTTTCTCTTTATCTCTATAACTAACCCTTTCATACACCGACAGAAATATGCTTTGATGATTTTACTGCACTGATTGATATAATCGTAAAACTTAACCACCGCGCTTTAGTCTTAAGGACGCTAATATCATATTTTAAACCGGCGTTTGAACTAAATTTAATTTTTACATTCGGAATAAATTGATCTTTTATTTTATCCGATAATCAGGTGTACGGTCCGATCGTGCCCTCAGTTCGTGCCGGCACAAGTTCTTCTCAAGATGATGAAAGCCTTTGTCCGAAACCAAGATCGGTCATTATCCGACAATAAAATCCGAATGCAATATAAATTTATTGCCCGGCAATAATAACAAGACCCGAAACTAGTATTATAAATAGGTTCCGAAATCTTGTTCTCATCTCGATAGACTCATTTAGTGTATTTTTCGAATAATTAAATCATCGTAAATATTTGAATTATTGCCGCAAAAAACTATAAAATTGTATATATTTTTTCTGTCTTGGAATGCAAATTTTTATGTAACCATAATGTGGTGGTGTGCACATCAAAAATGTTACATTTGAATTTTATTGCCGTTTAATTTTAGCCATATTCGATTAGTATTCTGTTTTCAGCCATGAAATTTGTCATTAAGAAATAATACTTTTTTTTAATTGTCATTAAAAATGTCTGTCTTTGACATTCTTCTTTGTTGTTGACGAATTTATTATGTTTGCCTAATGAACATAAAAAATTATGCGATTTTCTAATTTAATATTGCTTTAGTGTCCAAATTTATTTTTAGGAACATCTAATTTTCTTCTTACGCCTGAATATTTCCTGAATTATCCAAATATTCAGAAATATTTCACCACTGATTTTTTTATACATAAAAAACGTAGAATTTAAGTTTTTTTAATTAAATATAATCTAGAAGTTTTTTTTTATTTTTAATTACCTGCATCTTTTTTACACAGTAGTATCTGAAATGAATCATTGTGCGAGAAAGAATTAGCTACATTTTATAGATTTTTTAACCTTTTTAATTCTGGAAATTTTTGGTCGAATCTATTAACCTAGCTGTGTCAATTTGAGACCCCTATTTTATCGGTCGCATCCTTTACGATGTGCGAGTGAAACATACTAGTAGCACTTGCTGCGAGAATTCAGCTGTCAGTAGTCAGCGGCGTGTCCTCAGTCTACGGCGGGACATCGCTGAGTGCGCGTGTTATTTACGCGTTATATTTAGTAGTTAAACAATTCAAATTGTGAAGTTAATATCCTAATTTTTAATAAAAAAGTTAAGACTTTAATGAAGAATTCATCAATGACGCGGTAATTTTTGAGCCGCCGTGACGGATCGGTTAATTTAATATAATCTGTATATTTTTTTATATTAAATAATTTTTATTTTCATTTAACTGCGTTATTGTGCTGAATAGAAATTGTTATATTTTCGAGATTATTAAATGATTTTTTGATATTATACGATAGTTTTACTAAAGTTATGCATCTCAGCATCTTAATACATATCTTCATGTACAACTTATCTTATGTAATGGAGTTTTCATGTCGTGCATTGGCAAATGCATGTAGAGCTAACCTCTCCTCTTTCCGCAGTCTCCCGTCCAACTTGCACTAGATGCTTCTGCACCATCGGCAAATGCCAGCTTGATTGTAATTAACATCGGCCATAAATCGGCCGTTACTGTCATATCATATTGATTTAATCGCTCGGCGTACTACGTCATTCAGGCATACCAATTAGAAGATCGTCTGAAGTTTGGTGAACTTTAGATCCCGCCGACCGCGCCACTACCACCATCACCTGAAGCAAAACGGTGCGCAGATTCGACACCCGTATACCATTACAATGGTTAATTATTACGACACAGTTACACGGCACAGGACAACGGGCAAGTTTAATGTCCGACTCTTGACAAGTTAACACGCCGCCGAGGCCAATAAATAATTGCTCGCGTCATACGGAATGGTTTCCCTGCGTCTTGCGGATTGGCCCGCTTTTTACGGCGCGCGGTTGTAATATGTTAATTTTGGTTTTTGGATTATTATTCACACGCAGAGGAAGGAAACTTCGGAATACAAATGGGGGCAATGTCGACAGTGTCCGAATGTTTGGAAACAATGGGTGGAACGTGAACCCAGATGCACCTTATCTGATGGGTGAGCGGTGTACTGGCTGTCGCACATGTATGAAAAGTCAACCCGAGTGACTTGTGAAAAATTTATGTTTAATTTTTCATCCTTTTTTTCGGACGTGTCAATGACGCATGTTATTAAATACAATTTTTCCACTCTACAAGCAGATATTTTCATTACATATTTTATATTTCAAGCATATATTTCGATAATGCAAGTTAACCGCGGCTGACCTAAGTTATAAAACAAATAATATTAATTCAACTAAATAATATCAAAATTTACCTGTGTCGTGGCCGACACTTCCTGTTGTATCTTTAGAGTCTTTATAATGTTTACAATCTTTATATGGGTGAATGGCGCTGTATAATTTTTCTGTTATGCCATTCATCCATCGTAGTCAAATAAAAAATAAAAATATTATTTAAATTAATATAAAGTGGAATTCATTAATATAATATTTTAGTTCTGGCTCAGTTTGTCGTTGAATAATTTCTAACTAATTTAATTATTTGCAATGTTGAAAAATTGCAACTGTTGGCTGAAAAATTGATCGCGATACAAATCGTTTAATTACTGAAAATTCAAAACAGTGTTCGGGGATGATAGCATCTGCGCAAATTCGGGAAGGCAGATTTTCACGTGCGAATGCATCCCTGTTTGCGGCATATCGGGGGCTGGAATCAGATACAAAACAGTACAGCAGACACAAAGAGTTAAAAATTACTCATCCTTCACTCGGATACAGCAGCCAGCGCACACAATCGGCTAATTGATTTTGCGCAAACATAATTTTCTGTATGAACGATCAAACGGTCTGCTGTCACGCCAGTCGGTCCATAGACGGTGGTGGTGTGGTCAAACAGATCTGTGGTGCGCGGCGCCAAAAGGGCCAATGTCAAAATTATGATCTGGAGCCCCGGGCCCGGCCCCGTTTCCATATGAATGTCACCGACAACTCTGCATTAAAGTTGAAGGTTTCAATCCGCAAATTTGATATCCGGAGTCTGCGTCAACGTCACATATGTTTTTATTTGCAGAAAATAAGGCGGTTGGTTAGGATTGCAGGAAGCAATGCAATAACAGGTATGCGAGTACATGATATCATCTTTGACCCAACGCTGTCGGCGCTGGGACAAAATGATTAACGGATCTCTGATGAAAATTCGTAAGCGTTCGTTGTTCCGTTACGTATTTTGCGCATTCGCTCAAATAACCTTGATTTTATATCAACCTTTTTAAATAAAAAAAATCACAAAATGGCATAATTATTAATAAGTTGAACGTATATAATTTTTTTCATAAATTCTATTGAAATTATAATGACCAATAACATTTTCATAATGATTTATTACTCTATGTATATACAGCAATACCTCTATTTGTGCGATAGATAGGTCAGAACTACATATAATATAAAAATAGAAGATAGATTTTATAAAATAAAAATCCGCGTAAATTTATACTTACGACTTACTTAGAAACATATACAAAAAATATCAGTGTAGTAAAAAATTTATTCATTATAACTAAACCTTTTCCACTCCTTGGGCCAGACGTATTGGTCCAAGCGAGAGTTTGGTAAGGACCATGCCCTCAGCGAGTGAAAGCCTTGTGACTGGCAAATGATGATGATGATATACAAAAAATATCAGTGTAGTAAAAATATTATTCATTATAATTAAACCCTTTTCACTCCTTGGGCCAGACGTATTGGCCCAAAAGATTTTTTTATTTAATTAAAAAAATAATGTCTTTTTTTAAATCGGATATAAGACTAACCTTATTGATGCTTCTTATTCATTTTCTAAATGGATATCCCTTTTAATAAATTTGTAAAAAAAAATAATGAGAGTTACTCATAGATTCGACTAAAAGTGGACAAAGTAGAAAAGGATAATATATTAGGTATGCCGGAAAGAAATCCACTTTTTTGTGTCTCATTGATCAGTCTGTTCTGAACACAGAGGAGTAAACATCTTTGTAAGTTTTTTTTCTGTATTACTGTTCCTCGGCTTTTTTTGTTATATATTTAATTTTATTTTTGAGAATAAAATGAACAAGCCCAAATGGATTTCTTTCCCCTAATATAATACCAATATGTACTCAAAAATATTTCTTTATAATATGTATTATACGTAACGTAAAACACTTTTAATATTCCATTTCGTCAATGCCATATTCTAAATCTAACCAGTTGTTTCTTTTTAATTTGGTCACAAAATCTAAATTATCAAAGTCATATATACTAGTGGTTTATTTTGGATTCACCTTTACTAAATAATCTGTTACCAATATATTTTTTTTGAGTCGTGAAGCGATTACATATTATTATATTTTTATATAAGTTATTAATCCACATTCCCTCATTTCTGAGGATCGTGACCATGTGCATGATTTCCCTTATGGAGGACCATGAACATGGTTTTCATGGGAATATATAGTGCAGTGGTTTCCCGTTGCCTTCTGCACCGCAGTGTTTATTTTTATACTGAAGAGCGCTGCTGCCCGCTTCCCAGCTATATTTTTGACAATTATTTTTTTGAAATGAAGGTCGTCAGCCTTCATCCCACCCTCTATTAATTGCCACTAGAAGTATTCAGAATGGTCACTGATCTGAATACTATCTGCGCTTATTGGCAATTAACTTTAACAATCATAATTTGATTGTAATTACCTCTAAGCTATGACGGGTATATCTTTATATCTTTGGCCATTGTTCCAAAATTGGAACATTTTGTTTTTTATTATTACTCTAATATCTATTGATAAATTTAAATTGAGATTGCATCAGTCGATAGCTGACAGGTGTGAGGAGCGTAAGTTTAAACTTATGGGAGTATGCAGTGGTTTTTTTAAAGCGTAATTTATGTTCAACGAGAAATATCAAGTTTATAAGAAATTTTTGCCTTATTTTAGTTTTCTAACTTTTAACCTATTATATGTCTGGTGTTTAAATTATATACACTTTTGAAAAATTGTGTAAAACAATTGCAAATGCAAAGAAAACTAAAATACCTCGTTTTGTGCAATATATCATATATTTAATTGAAATTATCAAGAATTTCGGGAAAAAACTGATTAAATATTTTTTTATTGACCGTGTTAATGTGAAACTGCGTTAAACACATACCGCATAAATCAAGGTATAGGTGTACGAATTTCATTCAATTTATTGTCATGAATATCTCACCACCGACAATTTTTAGCGAATAATATTTTTTTGTTGACTTTTTATTACGTTTACTTTATATTACAACGAAAATATAAATCAAAATAAATAACTCACAAAATAAGCATAAGTCAATAGAGTGAATAGAGTAATGCGGATCCGTTTATTAACCAGTGTTATGGCTTGTATTATGTTATGCCTTTAAACCATCGTAGTCAAATAAATAAATAAATTAACAGATATTTATTATTTCACCTATGCGAATACATAAAATTACATAAAATGATAACTAATATTACATAATAATTATTTACATATAATATAATGAACGCTCGTAATTATTTCAGATAAAATGTTAAATTTGAATAAAAAAATTAAATGTTTTTATTATTCTCAGTTATTTTGGACTAGTTTAATATATTATAATATAGAGAAGCAATATCTCTTTTGCTTCATAGTCGGCAGACCGTTTCTGGCTTTCGGCTGTCCTCTTGGCTTCGTGTCAAACGGCAAACACGTGTATTAGATGACCCGAAAGAAAGACACTGGCCAAATGAACTTTTGTTTAGGATGAAGCCCAGCCGCGGTCATTACGACCGTCAAGGTTTCGATTCTTCGAATGCCCTCATGGGAATGCTTGTATATTTTTTTTTCACATTTCATTGTGTCGATCAATGCCTTCGGAATTATGCTCTGGCGATTGTCATGATCCGTGAGATTTAATTGAACGATTGCCAGCGAGATGGAGCGATATGCTCATTGTCCTTTTTGTTTTCCGTAACTGTTATTTTTTTTCATGGATTTTTTTCATCGATTTTTTGGTGACAACCTGGATGACGCTCATTCATCTGGCGAATTTTGCAGGCGATGAAAGCACAATGGCGTATTGTTGCGACGTTTGGGAACTAAAAAAAATATGTTGGCAATCACGTTAGGTCACTGCGACCGATTTGTACTACACAGAACAAAGAGCGAGATCACAATCGACTCTTGTTTCAAAATAAACCCTTCATCATTGTAATCTATCATATTAATTCATCATCGCGCGTAATTTTTCGGCAGAATGTTCCTTTATTAAATTACTATCGGACAGTTTGCGTTTACTATTGACCCTTCTTCCATGTATTTATCGTTTGTGTATTTTTTGCTCAATTATGTTAAAAATGACCGATTATAAATATTTATGCGGCACAATCTGCATAATCAGATATTTAAAACGTACGCGATGAATACTTAATTTCTAATAAATTAATCGGTTTTTTGTGTCGGATTTTTCGTAAGAAACACACGTTAATTACCAATTATTACGCGGGCTAATTTTTAATATTAATTATGCTCGTAATGTAATTAATAGGGATTGTTGCTGCCGCTGATGGAAATAATTAAACACGTCTGGTCGTCCCGCGGTGGCAGTGGCGCCGAACAATCGGCACGCGTTTCCGGAATTCGATTTCTAAATGTGATATATGCATACGACATTATTATTCATGTATAATAAAAATGTTGAATACGTTAACGGTAAGCAATTGAATCGATTAATTTCCAGTGTGGTATTACCATATTTTCCATGGCGCCTATGAAATTTAACCAATTTTCCATGCATTGTGCTGAGAGTAATAATTAATTTTAATTTTTCATTGAATATCGTCGGTATTGTAATTATATTTATGTATGAATCATTTTTCTATAGATGTTTTAAAGAAATCAACATTCATTTTATTTATTGTTCTGGTCGGGACGAACGACGTCGGCGTCTTTTATTTGTTTATCAAATTTTTCGTTGTCACCTATTCCAATAACTCACTGGACATCGTTCATATTCATCGGTCAGGTTATTCGGAGGTTATACGGGCAATTATCGTAAACATCGACGTAGCAGTCCGTCGCTAATAATGCCGTATGCAAATGCGGTAGACTCGCCCACATCGATCAATCATTTTGTTGGTAGCTATATATTTCTCGAACGAAACGATCGTTGTCGCCGATGACGATGACGACACCTTCGCACTTTGGCGAGATAGAATGTATTTTATGTTGTAGATATGGTCAAAAACCGACATCATTATGCAATGCGACCGAAAGACGCGGCGACACAAAAGTTTGACCGAATATTACCATTCTTCACGCATGCACAAAGCATGGTGAAAACGATTTGTTGGCTATTGTTGCACGGCCGGACAATACGTGATACATTTTTGCATCCGATTGTTAGAGCACAGAAGATGAAAAATGAGTTTTCTGTTTATAACAATAAACTCAAAAACAATGTGCTTCCTTGTGTGTACAACATAGCCGTTGAAGGCGATTAGAAAATAACGTTTCTTGCTACCGTTTGTTGCGAATTTTAAATTTAAATACCTGAGTTATTTCTGTATAATTAATAGACATGAAAGGTATGTAGTACGTTAATCGTTTTTATTTCTGATTGTTGATTTTTAATTTTATATATGTCAACTTCTTCTGTCAACACGCTTCTTGTTAAATTAAATTTAATTGCTTCGGCAGGTTTCAGAAACTGCACTTGCTGCTTCTCAACAAATCTTCACATTGTAGTGGCTTTTAATTTATTTTTAAAAACCTTTCAAGTCAGCCAGAGATTGCATTTAAAGTTTGGTTGAGTATACTACCCTCCTTTTACTTGAAATCTTTGTAAGGACAGGACTACTTACTTTATTTTGTATATTCATAAAATCAAGTGGAAAAATATTTTGTAATAAATCCTTCGTTCAAATCTTCACCCATTCACAAGGGCACACGAATGGTGACTAACTTATAAATTTGTAGTCAAAGATGACAACATCATTGTCCATCAATCGACAGCATCATTTTATTTGTACCATATTTTTAGAACATTCTGTACATACATACATTTATTTTTAAAAAAAAATAATAATCGTAAATTTATATACTATGAATATAAATATAGGAATAAGCTCAATTTTATCCATATTTCTAGGCCACAATCGTAGTATTAGTCTTCAGCACCATATCTCAAAGGTATCCTTTCGTCGCATATCCTTCTGCCAGCTTAATGGCTTAGGTTTCTACAGCATATACGTAGATGTATAAATATTTATTATTTATTTATTTGACTACGATGGATAGATGGCATAACAGAAAGATTCCAAAGCGCCATTCACCCATATAACGATTCGATAGAGATTCTAAAGATGCAAGAGGAATGAGTCCCTCACACTAATATTCATCCCAGTGTCAAACCACGACACTGGTTAATTTTAATATTATTTCAGTTGAATTGAGATTTTTATTATTTATTTTTATAAATAGGAAGGATTAATATATTAATTCCAACGCGCCAGACTACATACATAAATATTTTTATAAAATATGCGAAAGTAATGAATCTCTTCCTCTTACATACCCCCTGTCCAGTGTTATAAAGAATTCCCTGAATTCATAGTTTTTGTCGTACATCTATCTTTTTATTTTTATATACTTAGCTCAGTCGCCGTTTTCTTACATACAAGTCATACCACTGTTTGCTATGATTATCTTTAGTGATATATCTAGGTTTTAGTTGTAATATTTTTTATTCATCATGCTTTTACTGAATACATATATAACTGTAAGTGTATACCTTATTCTGATATCATTTTTTAAGTCGACTATCGAAAGGACTAGTCGAAAATCGTATAATATATGAACATAATGCAGTCGTCAATCAATCAACTTAGTATTGGTTTTATTTATCTCTAATTTAAGCTTTCGGCTCTCGCTTATTATTCGGCAGAAATAATCAATTAATTTCGTTTAAATTAATTAATTATTTCAATAATTTAATAAAAAAATAAATATATTCAACTTATTAATTGATTTAAAATATTTTTTAATACTTTTCGGTATGTATTGATTTTTATATATTTTTGTTTTGCCTAAAAAATAATATAAAACATGCACGCGCACAATACTTTTTTGTTAAAAGCCGGGTAGGGATGCCATTCCTCCAATTTTCACCAAAAACTTCCGGGATTTTAACATTTTCAGACTTCGATGAAATTTAATCTAATTTAAATACCACTAGAAATATTTATTGTTTCATCTTTTCTTCGAACAGATTCTAATTGTATTAAAAAAAAATATCTCTAGAACTGGCGTCGAAAAATATTTGCATTTTTCAATGCATAGTGCAATTTATGATTGTATACATTATGTTGTGGTATGATGAGTTTGAAAAAATATTCTTCAAGGCTGGTCGGCCACTTGCAGAGCAGCACATCATACAAATTCCAAACAATCGAGTCTACTGGCATTAATCAAGAGGTGTCCATGTTAAAATACAGTAAATTTCAGCGACTTTTGTCAGTTTGGCACATAAAGTCGAGTCGGTCGTGGGTGATGGGTTGCCTTGAGCTGTCAGCTCCATTGTACCGCGCCGCGTCCAAAACCCATCAATCTTCTTCGATTGTTATCAAAGGTTACTCGATCGCTCGTTTGGACAACAGATTTCTACCTGGAGTTATTGGCCGCGAGTATGCTAACCATTTTGCAACGCGACAGACATTATGTGTGTTTTATTGGAAATTAAAGTTATCGTTACCTTAATGAGTTAATTAAAAAAAGCCCAAACATTTTTGAGTCTCGCGATATATATTGATGCAATACGCTCGTCGTAAATTCGCTTTACACCGTGTTCATCACATGCTGCAGATATGTGGTCGTTTGTTACATCGTAAAAATTTTCCATCATCTGTTCGGGGCGAATCCGATGCGCTCGTAAAATTGTTGCGATTTCGACTCACCACGGTTTGACAGGAGGTGAGCTGACGCTCGTTGCATAGGCGACTTAATAAATCAGCGTTGTTAATACAAATGATTTTTTAAAAATAGCATATATCTTTTAATTGCAAAATCTGCGAGATTGTTTAATGGCAATTTTTATTATGCAGGTGACATGCAGCAGTGTTTGATCGATCGCTTGATATAAATATACCTACGCCAAGCGATTGATGCGAGTTTGTAAAGTGGGCATATTTATTGAATGTACAGGGTGTTTCGCTGACGAATGATACCATGCAATATGCCGCAACAGATTTGCTATATAATGAATGATTAATATGTTTTAATTATATAATGATTCAGAATAAAGTCGTAATCAACATGTGTATTTTCAATACAGCGTATCGTAGTTAATTGTTTATTTAATATCTTCATTATTGATAGATATCACCTGCGCAAATAAATATTTTTGATTGTATTGAAGTGCATTTCGCTGGCACCGTCTTAAATCTGCGATGCTGTTCTGACGCCGGCGTCGGTTTCATTTTCACGCATATGAAGCACATACACACAAATGCGTGTCGGCAATCGATACACTGCGGTAGTTTTTGCCCGGGCTCTCCCAATTGATTTATAGGCTCTAATTTATTGATTTATTATGCAGAGGAATAATTGTGATGTGTTGTTGTATGTGAGTGAGTGGACGCGAAAGGATTGTTTGCATGTGCAACAAACAAACAAACAAACTGGTGTGTGATATGAGAGCGCAGTGGCCGTGACGCGATCGATCACTCACCGGTGCGACGTGACGCTAGGGGCGCACTCACACTCGCCGGCCGAGGGCCACTGCAGACTAAATCCTATAAAAAGATGTACTCATTGCACCCGAGTATGCATATCGTCGGGAGGCTTTGGCTCGGCTGTTTAGACTCTGAGACGTTTCGGGGCGAGACGTTTTGCCAATTTAAAATTGGATCAAGGTCCTTAGAAAATTTTCAATGTGCTTTAAGGCTGCACACATCCGTTAAAAAATATCTGGAACAATAAAAAGCTTTTTAGTCTTATCTTCTACTACACAATATTTTTATGTGAGCTATGAATAATGAATGCTTCGCTGCTGATTACTTCATCAGATCGGAGGACTGTTTATGAGGTATTAAACCGACAAAATAAGGTTTATATGGAGGATAATTTAATGTCTTGATACAAAGTGTTTGCATGCGAAAGTGCGAAATCTACATTTTTTATAAACGCAAAGGTGTGGTATTCAAAACGTTGTCGATTTGCAATTATGAACACTACAATTTTTTTTATTTGAAACGTTAAGTATCATTCCCATAGCTCTGGTCTTTATAAAACAAGAGATTGTATTGACAGGTGTGTATTTAACATTTTCTTAATTTTAACGAAAGTCCTAACGATCAAGCGTTCATCATCATCTGGTTCTTTATATTCTTTTCTCTTATTTGATCCTTATTAGGTTTTTTGGAATATGTGCTAAAACTACTAAGTTAAAAATTCTACATCTTTCTATTCTAATCCAATGGATGTTTATACACTCGACTCTTTTTTACACGGTAGATACGTTCCACCAAAAACCGTGTATAAGATGTGATATAATTCATTGAAAAGTTTAAGATGATTATCCAATTAAAAAAAGCCGTGTTATTTAAAAAAAGATGTGGTATAAAATGTAGTAGAAATCGAGTAAAGGATTAAATAATGAAAACTCAATTAATGAAGTGTAAAAATATTTTTTAAAGATATATATTTTAATTAAGAAAAAAAAATACCAACGACCTGTCTAATGTGTTAATTTTTTTTATTACTGTCTGTGTGCTGTTGAATTTCTTTTTATTAGGAAAACTGTTATTCACTTCTCTTTTTTTTGTTTATAAGTTGTTTATACATTTCTTGATATCCAAGTGAGAAAATGCTGTTCCTTACTTTTAACACATTGCAAGCTCTCGTAAATTATAGCAGCTGTTAGATATATGTTAGATAAATGTCATACTTTTGTTTACTTTTTTAAGCATTGTACATTGGCTATTATGACATAAAAGGTATTTTTGCTCCAATTACAACGGGACGTAGTAATGCTAGAAATTGAAAATCCATGTATTTATATAGATATTTTGTTTCTGACAATCATGTCAGAACAGATAATACGTGTAAAATGTTATATTTGTTTTTTTTTGGTGAACTGTAAACATTCAGTAAACATACTCTATTCAATCTAGACGAGCCGATGGTATTTGGGACCTCAAAATTTTTATTCTTAAAATAATCCATCTTTTGAAAAATCAAGTTAAGATATTGATGAAGAATTCATGTCATTTATATGTATCATCATCATCATAATTTGCCAACTACAAGGCTCTCACTCGCTGAGGGTATGGGTTTTACCAAACTCTCGAATCAGTCTGAGTCTCCTATGTGACGTGAGGGCTTCCTTTTGGTGTCCATACCACGAGGAACCAAGCCGTCTTGGTATGCGGGTTTTTGTGAAGAGTTTCCGTTCTTGGCCATTGCTGGCATTGGACGTACATCTTCTACTCTGTTAGTATCGGATTTTACCCTCTCGACTTTGTCCTGGCAAGTAGGAGGGGGTTTGTCTCGGTATTCGTTTTCCTCTTGCCTAAGGCGTTATCTGCTTGTAACGAGTCACAAGTGACAAGTAGCGAGCGACCACACACATGCACATATAGAAATATGTATAAGCATACATACGCACATCTACCCAAAACAAGGCTCATGTAGCAAGTGATTATCAGCCCGATATATATTCATTTATATTTTTATTATAAATAGACACCCTTCAGACGACGGGGTTGTTTTCGAGCCTCCATGACAGATCGATAACTAAGCTTATGTTATATTTTTCAATGTTATAAAATACAGTTTCACCTAACTTAATATCAAAATGCAATTTTTTAATTAAATTATATAGCCACATACATATTATAATTTAAGTGTTTGATGTAAAATAAAATAAATGCAAAAGCGAATTTCAATCGTCATCACTGTCTTCGAAAATAACATTACGGTAGATTTATGGTTGGTCGAATGTCATCATCACTAGAGCGAAATACTGAAAATCGCCTGTAAAATCAAGGGGCATACTATAATTTGTACTCCACGTCATTCTGAAACTGTATCTGCGTCGGACAAAGTATATAAACATTTGCATACATTTAAATTTATTTTATATCGATAATGCGTACATCTATAAATTGCAATTACCTTTTTGTGCATTTCGTAAATTTACTGTCAGATTAGGTACTGAAATAATTCAACGCCCATATTACTACATACATCAGATTTATATGCGGATACGTACTTACCTAATAGGCATAACTTTTAAAATTATGCATATCTAAAAATTATTGATTTATTAACAACGATTTGTCAGATTATTATTTTTTTTGTGTTATAAATTATGATTATTTAATCATTTTAAATACCGAATTGATGACCGTCATTGACGACACAGATGTAGATGACTGGTCAGTAAATACATTCCATCCACTAAACACAATTTGATCGGGTTCTTCCGCCGGTTGCGTGAATGGCGTTAATTGGGTAGTTTCATTTTTTACCAACTCCGGCGCTTTGGCTTCTGCCCCCTCCTCCGCGGTCTCACCTCGTCTGCTCCGCTCCTCCCCCCTCCTCCAGGCCCCCTCCTCTACCCCAATTAAGCTTTCATCGGGCATTCAGAGGCGAACAAATGATGTCGCATTAGCAATGTAAATAAATGGAGGGCGCCGGGCAGCAGCGGGCCCAGTGCGCGCGCACCCATCAATCAATCAAAATCAAGCATCGGAATGAGTTATTGTATTACGTCTGCATTCGTGACACACTCGCCGCATTGTTTATCCAGTCGTTGTCCGAATCACAGTTTTGTTGTTAAAGACTAGACGAGCGAGGCCCGGGCACGACCTCTGTCCGCCGGTGTCAACCCGGCTAATTGTTCACCTTTCGCCTGTCGACCGATTATGTTGCGATAAAGGTATCGTGCAAATCTCCTCGGATATCGCAGCTGTGTGAACCGAGTATCGATGGCATTTCGTTGCAGTTGCCGAGAAATAGCAGTGGTCTAAAAATACAATCAATGTATCGTTCACGACGCAGCTTTCTAGAATTATTTCGCTGATAAGCTTTATTTTCTCTTCCATTAGAATACTGAAACTTTACCAAATTTCATCACTGTTATCAAAGTATTGTGGTTATTGGGTATGTCATTTATTGTAAAATAGTAAAATAAGTAATATGCCATCAATCATTTTATTGAGATTTTTAACTCCTTGATGTTCAGTATAATCTAATATTACTTTAGCGCCATTTTAGTAGTTTTGATCTATGTTAAAAGATTTTCTGGATATTTGTTAATCATTTGAAGATATTATAATTTAAAAAAACTTGGAAAGATAGACACTTGATACAATTTTAATTGATTGTTTATGGTAATTTGATAAAACGTTGTTATAGTCGTAATTTTTTGAACAAAATGTTCCTTTTAATAACCAAATCGACCTTAAAACCCAATTAACAGCTAATCTAATGTTTTCCTCTTTAAAATTTTACCCCTTGACAAGATTACATTCATCTTAGCTCATCTGAAAAGTTTTCATTGATCCCTAGATTGAATCAGAAGTTTTGGATTTTTCTCGAATAACTCATTTATTATAAATCCTCCATGTCATAAACTTTTTGTATATGTCTAACATATTCCAAAGAATATATATTATAAATAATCATTGAACTTTATTGTCTGCAATTGCGAAAAAAATAAAAACGACAATATTCATTGCTGTTGCCACGAATGCGATGTTTTTTCTCGCTCGCATCCGGCACGATGTCCCAAGTGCAATTGACACGTGCGGCGAGTAGGTCTATCGGCAGCGCGTCCTCAGTCGGCGGCGGTACATCGCCGGGTGTGCGTGTCATTTACGCGTCATATACTAATATATACCATGACTATTTTTATTCTTAGAATAATGCATTTTTTTAAAAAAAGATTTTTTTATCAATCAATTAATATCCTGACATGAAATGCTTGCAGTTTAATGTAGGTCTATTTTACATTATAAATGGACCCCCTTCGGACGACGCGGTTGGTTTCAAGCCGCCGTGACGGATCGGTTAAATAAAAGTTATCCCCTTCAAAGTGTAATTCAAAATGTAATCATCAAAATGAACGTATTTTTAAATTTATAAGTTAAATGATATTATGAGATTTTTAAAAATACTTCCTCATCCACCGTATTCTTAATTCAATGATCCATCACAGCCAAAATTGTTCAATGATTCATGACTTACCATTTCTTCGTGTTTTCAAATTAAAAAATCGCGTAGTTTTAAATATAATTAATACTCTTCTTAATTATAGTATATTCTTAGCTTCTGTTAAATGAGTTTTTATTGCATTCCTGTTATCCACATTAAATGAATTATGTACGTCACTTCTTTTGAAATGCAATTTTATTTTCGCGTGTCATTAGTTTTTTAAAACATTTTCTAAAACTCTGTTTAATGATCTAATCTACAGAATTATGGTGGTGTAATTCTACTATACGCTGTAGCTTTTTATTGACATGAAAAAGAAAACAGTAATAAATATTATATAAAATGTTACGTAAATCAGATATTCATTTATTCATATTTATACAAATTAATTTTTGAATATAAACATATTTTTATTAATTTATTAGTGAAATGGAAAATTATATATAATATGTATATAATCAATTCATTAGTATGAGTTTTGTTGAATGTTTCAGTTTTATTATAATCATAAAATATATGAGCAGAGGAAAATAGTTGAGCTGGTCAGTTGTAGTGGTTAAACTGTTTTGTCTGCAGACTCATTGTAAACACGAGTCCTACCCTGAATATTTGAGTTCAAGGTCTAATCTACTTTGCCTATTTGCTCTACTTTCTACACATTACATATACGAAAGTTGGAACTGGGTAAATATTTATCTATGAGTTTGTTTACATTGAAAAATCTATTACACGCAGGGTTAAATTAAATTATTTATCATATACATGAGTTTAATTAGCGGTTTTATTTTGATTGATTTGTGTAATTATTTTTGTTAAATGCAATTTATACGAAATTTCACCGCGTGTGTTTGGTTATACATATTAATAAAAATGAGTTTTCAATCATTCACGGTTGCTGTGGTGCATGTCTCGTATGCAAATGTTAAATCTAGAATGGTGCTCGTGCATGTATTAATAATTTTTTTACCATTTTTTGCATATATTTAAAATTCCATAATTGCATTGTCGCGTTGATAAGTTTTATTATTTTACAATATTTATGGTTGTGTATAAAATTATATATATATATATATTTAATTCTGAATGACATGTAGCTGGTTTGAGATGTGATTCATGGCTTCTGTCGTGCATCAAGGTGACATTCTTCTTTTTTATTCCTGTCGGATCGCGACGATGATTCAGTTAATTTATTGCGAATCATTTTACCGTTAAATATATTCGAATAATCGACGTTGTGGCGGCTAATTTTGAATTTTTACAGCAGGACTCGTTCACGTATGATAGAAAAATGTGAAAACATGAAACATTTATTGATCGCGGCTCGCTATTCACACAGGTAGATGATGCCGGCAGACACGTCGATATGGCTGGAAACGTTTCTGTTATGATACGATGCCTGATTGATTGATGGACGAACGGATGGATGATAAATTGCACGTAAATTTAGTTTGATTAAGCCCTGGGGGGAGGTGCCCCTATGGGGTGCTGGTGTGTGTATGTGTGTGCCGCAACAATGTCAGATAACGACAACGTGTTCCCGTTCCACGTGGAATTAACTGCCGAGTCACCGGCGTCTGCTCTTCCGACTGCGGCAAGGTCACCAGCCAGCGTATGTGCTGAAGATGGCAAAACCTTCAGGCATCGATTATGGTTTATGGCCGGGGAAATTTCCAGTTTTATGATAATTACGTACATCGTCTTTATACATTCTAACGTCTTTTTAGATATTGAAGATTGCTATTGTTTGAAATGGTAATGAAATAATAATAAAATAAGCGATTGCAGATTGCTTACGTAAAGAGCTTCAAAGCTTTACTATATTAACCCTTTTTACTCTGTCCACTTTTAGTCGAATCTATGAGCTACTCTCATATTTTTTTTTTATAAATTTAATAAAATAGATATCTATTGGTATAAATAAGATTGAATTGACATGATATCCGATTTAATTTATTTTTTTAAATTAAATAAAAAAAAATGGGTCAATACGTTAGGCCACAGAGTAGAAAAGGTTAAATTTAATTTATTACTTGAATATTTTATTAATTTATAAAATTTAAAGATATCGATGAATTATTGCAGGCCTTTGAACAGTTATTTTTTTCGTTACGGTCCAATTAAAACATATTTATCGGCTCGGATTCGGTTTTCGGTTCAGCTCCGAATGATTTTTAAATGTTTTATTTAAATTAAAAACTATTTACTACTAACTTAGATCGTTATATTCTTTCTTTTTTAATAGGCATAATAAATTAATTTATATTAATTTATAATTATATAAGTGGAAAGTTACCCATAATTTTGAAAATATCTCCTAATGTATTTTCATTAAGCTATTACTGTTGTCCAGTAGAATAAACCTTAAACCAAATAAGGCCCTTTCAACAATAACGTTATTGGAGCTTCTAAAACCACCATTTATATATTATTTAAATGGATGTGCAACATTATTTTCCTCTCAAAATATTATAATATGTTTTTTTTTGTGTAATCCTCGTAAATGATTAAAGTTATTTAATATATGTTCTATGTTTACGTCTGTTGAAATAGGGAATCTTTGTGTCTTTAATGCTAAATCTTTGCGACTTTAAATATCCTCTACCTCGTTTACCTTTTCTTTCGACGTATCATCAGTTGATTGCAATTATTTATTTGTGATTAAAAATAACCTAATTAATTTAATTTTTTAAAATATTTTGAGTAGTTTGAGATGACACGTGTCTCGGTACAGTTTTTTCTTGAAATTGGTTACATTTCCTTTGCTGTATTCTATCTATAAAGAAATTAAATTTATTATTAATATATTTATTTAATAAAAATATTTTTTGCCTACTTATTATTAGCAATGGTTTTGGAAGTCTACATATGTATTGTATGTATGAAAAACGATTTCACCTGCACATATATACCGCATTGGCACTCTGCAACCAACCCTCGCAAAACGCATGAATACATTAACATCGACAAAGGATGATTTATCGTCTTTTAGCGTTACAAGGGTTAAACAAGCAGAAAGTAGGTGGAAAAAAGTGCACGTCTTGATCTCTCACAGGCCACTAATGACGTTGCAAATCGTTGTACCGCCAATTTATCAGTTGCGATGCGGAATCTGCTGCTCTTCCCTTCTCGTGCTGTTTTGCCGCTTTCGTTCTCTCGCTTTTACTCCCTTCTCTCCCTGTTACCGCTTTCTCCCCTATAGCCGTGCCACAATTTTTTTTTCATTATACGACAGCGAGGGATCACGAGTCGAGGGCGAGGGAAGTGGGTTACGTCGAGTAAACTGTTGCTCCCCGGCACTCCACCTCGTAGGTCAGTTTCCGAATTTATTTTCCAGCAATAAAAAAAAATCCAATGACCAGTGCCATACGTTTGATGGCGTCCAAAAAGCGTTCTGTCGCCATTCGACACACGAAATACCTCGATTACTTTCTCTCATGTCGTATTAAAATCCAAGAATTAATGAATTTAAATATAATAAGATGTTTGATAAGCAAGGAAAGGTTCGTGTCTGAAAGCACCTGGCGGCGCCACAATGGCGGACAAAGTGATTGATGCCTGATCCGACGGCGACGAGCACCCTCCCGGTCCTCTCGAGTGGCTCTCGACGCCGGGGGATGATACTTGTTGCTGATGTAATCAAGCTAATACCATCTATCACGTCACGTTCGAAGTTATTGCAGACAATGGGCATTGCTCAAAATAATCTTTTGCCGTAATAACCCAAACATGACCACCGAATATTATTGAGTCGCTTCATGCAGCCCGATGCATTAATCATAAATTGGCCACAGACAGATGTCTGATGCTGATGAATAACTTTTATATATTTTTTTTTCGTGAAATTTCTGCATCGTTTTTGTCATTGTCCCTGTCTGTGGTGTTAATTTATTTTCGGGTGGTTCATCATCGTCGGATGAATGCTTTTCGTATTGGCACGATGACTCGGCTCGTTTCTCCCCAGCTGAGTGTGCAACAAATCTATGAAAATTATTTAATGAGAGGATTGAAAAAATGTCCGGAAAAATATTTTGTTACATTTTTATGTCCAACAGGTGTAATCTGAGTGATTATCGTTACAGTTTTTTTTAGCCAGATCATTTCGTCAAATTTCGGTTCGGATATGATAGCCAGTATCAGTCCTGACATTCCCTCATAACAAAACGGGTCAGAATAGCAATTAAAACGCATCAATAGCGGCATCAATCAGCGCTGATCGGTCACGAGATAGTCCCGGGATGGTTGGTCTCCGGCGCTGATACTGCAGCGTCATCGGCGGTCCATCATTCTAATTCTTTTGAGCGGACAGACAGCCCGTGTCTTGGATCTTCAAAAGCCAGCAGTGATCGCCTGAGACCAACAAATGATTCAGAGGGGGTAGGCTATAGACAAAACATTAATATCCAGGGATTGCCAATTTGTCGGCAACAAAGGGAATGCAGCTAATCGTCCGAACGCATTTATATTTCCAAACATATTTCCTGTAGTTATTCCAATATATAATATTAATCTGTATTTTTCTTTGTTGTTTCAGGTAAGAATTTTATTTAATTGAAAATCAAGATATCTAGTATCTGGTAAGTTAATTATTAAATTTAAAACATATGGTATAACTGATTTAGGCAGTTCAGATTAAGAAATTCACCACAGAAAATTTTCAGAAATATTTATTTTTCACCTTTATGTAAATTTTATATTTCTCTTATTTATATGTAAGATATCAAAATATTTTCACGTCCTAATACGACTGCGGCATGTGTAACTTGTCTACCTTGTAAAACAAAGTCGATTGCTTAATTTTATTTTCAAATCTTCTTATTGTAGAGTCAACCTTAGAAAGGATTTGTAGTCTAAATCAAGTATATTTCTCTCTTACTTTAGAACCTAGCGATCTACACAACTTTGTAAAATGAACTATGCTAGCACTGTCTAGTCTGCATGTCTAAAAGTGTGTCATCATCTGCACCTCTTTTATCCTGACCTGCAGTTGGTAGTTGTAACTTCTATCTTATCCAGTTATCAGCGCAAAAATCTATTTCGCTATGAAGTCTGTTAAAAGACTTTCGCAAAGTACCGTAATGCGACTCATCCCTTTGGAGAAACTCCGGGATCTAATCCATCTCTGCTCCACAGCGGCTCGAAAACAACCGCGTTGTCCGAAGGAGGTCACTTAGATACCCCAAGCATTTCAAAACATATAAACATAGTTTGATAATTTGATTGATATTTTGGATTTTTTAACTAATCAATGACGGGTAAATGACAACGCTTTCGGCGATGTCTCGCCGCAGACTGAGCTCTCGCAACACTTGTCACTCGCACTGGGCACATCGTATCGGATGCAAGCGAGACAAACAGCAGCTAATATTGTTGTTTTTTATTTTTTTTTTGAAATTGCAGACAATAAAGAACGAAGAATTATTTAAAGTATTTATTTTTTAAACCTTTTTTAGAGAAAAACATGTGACATGTTGGATTTATATTAAATTAGTTATTCGAGAAAAATCAAAAATTTACAATCCCCAATCGGCACGGCTAGGTTCATTGAGATACTAGAGATTTTCCGAGATTTTAGCCTCGAATCAGTCGCTGTTTCACCAAACAAGGGCGTTTTTATTTTATTCAAACCCTGTACATTTATATTTAAAATAATATTATATGTATATAAATATTATTTTAAATATGTATGTATGTATGACGATAGCTGTGTATATTACTTCTTAGTGTGTGTGCAATCTACTGCCACTTCAGTTTTATGGCTCAGAACAATCCATTAGACTTTTTTATAGCTGAATTTAAATGATTTGCATTAAACTGTATATTCAATCGTTAATTATATGAAGCCTTTAACTCATTAAACTTTTTATTTTCCCATCTTTCGTTGTAATAATTCATTGGTTTAAATCTTTTGATTATAATCTGTTGATTGGAGGAAAGAGAAAGCTTACGTTAGTCATCAAATAAGTGAGTTTTCCGCTAGCCTCTTCCAGCTGCGAGTCCGAAGATGGTCATGCCACCTGTTTGTCGATGCACCGTCAGAGTAAGTTGAGTAGGCCTGGCTCGGATCCATGGCAATGGGAAGTATATCATTGGCATGACGACGGAAACAAAGAGATCATGCAATGACACGGCGGGCCGGTCCCCCGGGCGCCGACAAAGAGCGGCCAGCTCCGATTGTGTGATCTGATGGCAGCATTGTGCCGGCGCGCACTGATCCGATCGGAATCGCGGTAATCGCGCTGCGAGACGCACACGATACAACTCCACTCGCCATTCGTACGAAATTAATTTGTCCCTGTAATTTTGTCCGCCGAACATTACACTCAATTATTAGGAAAGTGTATAATTGCACAGTGCCGTCCATTTCATCTCGGCAGACGCAGTAAAAATATTTATGCATTCTGAACGGTGCTCGTACGATGCAATCGTGTATAAAATGTGGCAGTAAATCATTTATTACTCATAAATACTTACAATGTTTAAACTATCTATAATAATATATGATTAAATTAATACTTGAAATGCTTGGGGTCTCTGAGAGACCCCCTTTGGCGGTTGTTTTCGGGAACGGGGTTTTTAAAATCGCGTTATTTTTAAAACCGCTCAAAAAGTCGCGTTAATCGAGAGATTGGTGGATGTCTATTTATATTTGTTTGACATGATCATTTATGACAACTGATTTCCGTCAAAACAAACGTCCATGGCAAAAATAAAAAAAAGGTATTATAAACCAGTGCTTCCCAATTACTTTCATGTCACGGCCCCCTAAATCTGAAAGAATAATTCCCGCCCCCCCGCCCAAAAAAAAAAAAATTTTTTATAGTTTATTAAGATTGTTGCCAATAATATTATTACAATTATAATACCTATCCCTCGATTTACACGGTGGTGGTTCCTGGGAAAAAACGTGTAAATCGAAGTTAATATTTCAATGTAAAACCGTGTAAATCGAAGAATTTTTCAAACATAATTTGATTGTTTTTTAAAATGCATAAATAACAGTGTGCTAAAACAAAAGAATTATTATCTTTTATTAATTAAACCTTTTTTCCAAATAGCCACTCATCAGCATTGAAAACCACAGTTAGGAGTATATGAATTGATGGCAAAATTTCCAGCAAATTGTTGGATATTCTTACTTGCTGCATCTATATCGCCAGATGCCAGTTCACTTATGTAGAAGTGTCTTGATTTGAATCTTTCGTGCAAGCATGACTTGCTGTGAAAGCCTGCTTCTTTTCAGATAAAGAAGAGGATGGTAACTTATCTTTAATTTTTTCGTAAATCCGCAATGCTTTATTTGTAATAGCGTTGGTATCAATTGGCATCCGTTTTTGTGTTTGGTCCTCTATCCAAATCATTAAGGCCTTCTCCATGTTTTCCATTGCAATATCTCTGATATCTGTATTCGTAGTGTTAGCTGCTACACTCTTTCTAATTGAGTTTTTATTTTTTTTAATGGTTCTTATTGCAGCTTCATTTTATGCTGTAATCTAGCAGCATCTATTACTCTTTCTCCATTTTCAAGTCAAGGCTGAACGCCGAATGGCGGGAAGAAACATACCTACAGTGGAATGCACACCTACAGTGGAATGCACACCTACAGTAGAATGCACACCTACAGTGGAATGCACACCTACAGTGGAATGCACACCTACTAAATGGATTAATCTATTCCTTCTGTTGTTGTTTGTTGTTGTTGTGTATATAAATATGTTCTCATATGTGTTATTATTTAACAGACTTAAATATATAAATTCCTTAAATATGCTATGTGGAAAAATATTTATAGATGAATATTTGTACTTTGTACTGATTTTTTTCGCGGCCCCGGAGGAATCCTGCGACCCCCCAGAGGGCCGCGGCCCATAATTTGGGAAGCACTGTTATAAACGACCAAAAAGGATAATCATTAATATATGTAGAATGTAGTTTGACATTTTAATGAAAAATAAGGCAGTAAATATCGAAGACTTTAATATAACTAGTCATATTTGACGAAATATTAATAAATGAAACATAATTCTAACTTTCGTTGAATTTACATATTGGATGAAATACAATATTACTATGAATCTTTTATAAGCATTTGCAGCTGTTAATAATATATGATTAAAAACTGGTATTGCTGGTATGATTCTGGTCCGTTTACAACATAAAGCGTGAAAATTTCATTAAATGAAAATGTTAATAAAATGAATACATCAAACGAACAATGTATAAAAAAGTTATTGAACGATTGTGTAAATTTTATTACATTTAAAAGCATGTTGCAATATATTTCGTTTTCTATATAATAATCATACAAAATTCATCCCGATTTATACGGCAGCTTGCGGAACTAATCTAGCGTGTAAAATGAGGTACATTATACGATGAATGCGGAATTTACAGCATTATTCGGAGCCTTGCCAGGGAAATGGTCACGGATTGCGTAGCATTTGATATTGAAGATGTAATTTTTTGTATTTTAAATAATTAAATGCATATTTTTATAAATAATTATACTGCAATTTAGTTGTGTGAGTCTTGCTTTATTCGGAGGTCGTGTTCGGACTGCATCGCAAGACGCTCATCAAGTCATTGCGCCGCCCTGTCAGCGCCTCCTCTATCGTCCGGTTGATCGACGTCCGGTTTATCAGACGCCGGATCGCGTTCCGGACAAGCCATGACTTATTTACGCGGACACCGATCCGTATCCGATCGCATTTTTCTGATACTGCGGTGATGGACGCGATGTTGAAATTTGATGAATCGACTAATTATGCCGCGTGGTCTTCTCTCGGCCCCGTTTGTTGCCACATTGTGTCGAACAGGTTCAATGGGTCCGATGCGAAACATCTTCAGACACAATGGACCTCGTGAATCTTGAGGAAGAGACACGATTGTTATATTTCCGATGGAACTCGCTGATAAATCAGCATTTAATTCGATGTAATGAACAATATTTCATTGTGAGAGGCGTCGTCGTTTTTGATCATGAGCTTTTGCTATTGTTTACAGTCTCTTTTGTATCGAAAGAAAAACTGGCCGATGGTTTCGCCAGCTTCCCAATGTCGATTGTAATAATTTTTAAAATAACTTGAGTCGCCCTAATCCCGTTCGCGTATTACAACTAGGTTATTATATTTTTTCAGTCGATGCACATCATAACGAATTTATAACAGGAAACAGGAAGCTATACCGATTTATCAGGGGCTTCGACGGATATCGTAATTAATGATATTTTCATGGTGCGCACATGTATTTACATGAAAACGCTTTTGATGGATGTTGCACCGAATGGGCCGTCACGGACATTTGCCTGCAAACATCTCGCCGTTGAGAATCTTATCGAAGCAATAAACTTTCTGCACTATCGTAAATTGAATCGTGCTGCAGGGCCGTTGCGAGCAGCGCCCCGGGACCGATGGGCGACCTGATTGCCTGGGCGAACCGGGTGATGAACCTGTCCACTCTATCAAAACACATGCTCTTCGATCTCGGCTGCTGTTAATAACGTTTTTATTAGACAAATTCGACATCCACACAATGGCTTTGTAGAAAAATTAATATTTAACGTCAAGATATGATTATATAGTGTGTCAGTAATTTAATTTTCCAGTATTTTGACTCACTAAGAGGTAATTCAGGCCTTTCTTGTAGGTACATATATACATGCGCATGTCCAACTATCAAATTATTATGGTCGGTCGTAAATTTATCGTTCTCTCTGTTGTACATCGTGTTCTTCATCAGTAGTAAGATTTACCGCGTGTTGAATCTAAACGCGTAATTAGAAACAGTATTATTTCCTTTAATATAGGAAAGTTGCAATGTGAAATTTTGCATAGATTCATTCTTATACCAAGTAATACCAAATCATATGTTTAATCATACATGTTAAAATACTATACAGCCTATCTTTTTATTTTTTATTAATTGAATTAGTGAATTTTTTCCAGCAATGAAGTGCAAAAAAAATATTACTCTTATGTAAATTTTAAACTTAAAAGTATTTTAAGGATAAAATCGGTTTTCACATAAAAATGTAATACACACCCACATATGCTCGAATTTGAATCATTATCTGAATTATTTTTTAATAATCTTATGATAATTGGTTTGTTTTTTAAATATATAATTTGAAAATTTTCGAAAATGTTCGAAATAAGGGTAGTTTTTTAGAAAAGTGTCCCTCTGTAGTTGTGCCATTCTTAGTTCTTCTTTAATCGGTCCGTCACAGCGGCTTGAAACCAACCTCTTAATCCGAATGGGTTTTCTATTGAAAATAGAAAATAGATGAAATCTTCATCAATATCTTGACTTTTTAGAAAAATAGATTATTTTAAAAATAAAAATAGTTATTTATGATATGCTTCATAATTTGGATTTTGCTCAATATAACGCGTAAATGACACGGACTTTCGGCGATTTCCCGCCACAGACCGAGGACATGCCGACGACTAAGAGTTCTCGCGGCACGTGTAAATGGCACGGTTTCACTCGCTTTTAGCATATCTTATCAGATGTGAGCGAAGAAAAACATCGCGCCCGTGTCAACAGAAGCGAATCTTGTTGTTTTTATTTTTATTCGCATTTACGGACAACAAAGGTCAATGATTATTTTAAACATTTATTGTTTAGACATTTTTAGACAAATAAAATAGTTTGTGAGATGTAGGATTTATATAAAAGAGTTATTCAAGAAAAATCAAACCTTAGGTTCCCAAATAGCCATCGGCACGGCTAGGTTAATTGTTCTCATTCATCATTTTATATGATGCTCGATCAATTAAGCTATTGTCATTTAATATCTGTTTAAGTAAAATTTCGTCCAATAAATGATATCTTTATTATCTGTGAGAGCTATTTTATTTTTATTCATTCTGATTATAGTGATATTCAGTACGTGTTAAATTTAATATTGATATTACTGCATTTTTATAATGTAAATTGATGTTCATTTGAAATAATGCAATATATATCCTATTTTTTTCAGCCAAAGGCAGTTTCTAAAGCCTATCCTTGCCCAAATAGAGAATTGAGTGTATATATAATCTACGCCAATATTTTTGTGTTCCAATTAATTTGACTTTATTATACGGGTTTTTATTTTATGGATGTCTGTATATATATGTGTGTGTGAATAATTCAGACTTTAATATATTTTTATATAATATAGAGAATGAATATGTATTATAAATCAGTCCAAACAATGAATATATTACGTCGTAAATAAAATAATGTATATTTCAAACACGTATTGAGGTAGATGAAAGAATTTCGTTAAATTTACTTTTCGCGATGAGCTATTGCAACTACGGCGTTGTTATGAATTTTGCGGAATATTATATGTTTATAGTGTATGTAATATAAAATATTTGTTATTTTTACACTAGAATAAGTTTAAAAAAAGCAGCAACGTCCACTATTGAATCAACGCGTTGCCGTCAATCACCCTTAAAATACCATAAATCCAGCTTGGTAATCGCGTAATCTGGTTAAGTTATTGCCGCTAATTACAGCATAAAACAGCCATGACTCCAGTTACGTTTATTACATGGCGTCACGTAAAAAACGCCATGCATCACTGTCAAACGCGGATACGTAATAATTTAATATCGGAATTTACGACGGCGCACTTCCCTCGGCCGACATCGTTCTGCAACATCTTATCTGGCGATCGACGGTCGATCCGACGGCGGCGATGCACATTCGCATGCGCACGCGCAACTGTTCCGGGTGCCCGCCGAGAGCGTGGCATTAATCAAACACAAAAGTCACCGGATGCTAGGTGACTTTCGGAGGATTTATCGTCGCAAGGAACAACGATTGTGATCTCGTAAACGAAACGCAACATTCCTCATTAATAAACTGGAGCAGGCGTGCTGAACGGGCGCATCTCACGCTGTGCCCTACCGGTTATCCTGGAAAATATCCAGATACACTTAAATATCATTCTTTAATAAGCGGCTTTATTTATGAGACGATAGGGAAAATATTTATTTATTAAATAATTGTTTGGATTTACCAAGCTATTTTGAAAACATAAATGATTCAGCAATTACGCGCAAGCAACGGGAAAACGTGTATTCATTTTATAATTTTACAATTTAATGATATATTCTAAGATGGAATTGATTTCATTATAATTACCATGATTTAAATGCAAGTTGTCAATATGCAACTGAACCTACACAATTAATAAAGATTGACAATGCATTAATTGGAATAATTGATTTACACGAGATGCATATTTTTGATATGTTAAAAATAATTATATTCAAGATAATATTGAACTATATATTATAATAATAAATAGACATATTATATATATTACGCATTAATTTGAAAGTATTCTTCATTACGCTTAAAATATTCAGTGATTAGATATTCCTGTCAATAATTTGAATAACAACATCATACACCTTGACCTCGTATAACATGGTCATATGGTTCCACAAAAACGTCGTGTAATACAAATTCATGTTATACGAGGTTTGAAGTTCATACAAAAATAGTCTTTGCGTTCCAAAATATATCAAATTTTGTTAATATCCTTTATTTTTTTATAAACAATCGACAAAATATACATTTACATATTTAATGTAATAACTTGAATAACGTACATATAATAGATCATTCATTCATCATAGATCTCATAGACTTTTGAGATCGATTCTGAGTGTTTATAATTTCGGCGAATTCTGATGTAAATTATTTAGAAGATTCTATGTCAGCCGACGCAATTTCTCATTGAATTTTTATATTATGTAGTGAGAGTGACTTCTTAAAAATTTAAAACCATTCTCTACTAGCAGAAAAATTGTGATTGTTGATCTTCAGATGACGATTATTCAATTTTTTTTTTTTTTTAAATGATTCTGTCTATAAGTATTGTTTTGTCATTGCAGACTTCTATCCATATCATAAAAGCTCTTTCGATCGTTTATATTATTACTGAGCGTGTACGCGCAGTATTTTTCTTACTAATATGATGTAGGTTGGCACCATCATGGTTTCGTAGATTCTACGGACCTATAAGGAGCCAGGCCCCTATCCAGGCCAATTCGGTGACTTGTGTGCTACCGGAGGTGCCCGTAGCACCCGATCAGACCGTAAATTAAATACGAATTGGCGCTAGCCTCGTCTAATTATTATTGTTAAATTCCACGCGTCGACAGCTCGGCTCTTGGGCTCATGACTGGCGACCTGACCTGTATTTGAAGAGCCTAGATAACCCGGAAGACGACCGTCACATTCCTGGCGTCAGGGTTGGGACGAACGTGTCTCTGCTGGAGATCGCGTAGTGTCCTTCAGGTGGCAAAGACCCGCTTCAGGGTTAGAAGGCCACTTATGTATGTATGTATTTATGATAGATTTTTTAAATCGTGTTATATAAAGCGTCTTGTAAAAAACTGCCACTAACCATCAACCGTGTTCACTTCCTATCAATTAATGAATTGTTTTATTAACAATTACTGGTATTGTTATGAAATCTAGGACCTTAGATCCATCTCTATGTGATGATGTTTTGTAGGAGTAAAGGCAAAGTAGCCTAATATGCACATCCACGCGTATGTCTTGCTGCTTGTACTGGTTGGATGGAGAGGTGGTGGTGGTGGCGCACCTCGTCCACATTTCCGATGATGGATTCCCCGCGTCCGCTTCCTCCGTCCGTCTTGTAACTTTTTATCACTCTGCACCATGCGCCATCGGGCGGCGAGGAGCTATCGCCTCAATTAATTGCTGGAATGGATCCGTGGCGTGACGTGTCGCCATTACGACGAGAATTATTGCATATTTGATGCCAAGACTGGTATTACTTGTCTTGTTTTAAATTCGCAGCTCTTTTCGGTCGTCGTTGTTGCGTCGCCGCTCGACGTATTGATCCTTGTTGCACGCGCAGATAAGCGGACGGCTCGTTACAAGATTCGCACGCGTGTAATGTGCGAACTATCCATCACCGACGCGAATATAAATAACGCCGGACATGAGCATCTCTTGCGCAAGCATGAAACCTGTTTCCACTACCCAACGCGCAATTAGATGTGACTGCTTTAGACCAATTTTTAGAGTTCGTCTAATGGGGAAAACTCGTCAAGCACCTCAAGGCACAGGGTGCAAGGTGTGAGTTGCATGAAATCCACATTCGGTGATGCATGTAGTTTGCATGTCGTATTTCAGTGTGATATTTGCTTTACGATTACTGGGATTGTTTATAGGACAATCAGTGAATCAATGAAATTAGAACATACATACGTATATGACCAGCTGGTTTTTAATGTTGTATAAATCCATTTATTTATTTTGAATGTGAGATATTTTAAAGAAGTATAAAAATATTGGCACACGGTAATCAATTCAGGTGTTTCCTTTTAACTGTCAACATGTTAAAGATAACTAATAACAAATGTTTCCTTTTTTACACTTAGCATGGTGATGTAATCGTGGTGAATCGGAGGTATATAAAGGCGATAAACTTATCATATCTCTAAATGGTTCCCTTGTCTTGTGTTTTGAAGTGAAGTTGTATACGGTGGTAATATTGTGATATTGCTCAAATTTTTAAACCTACAATTTTTTTCGAATAAATTGCGCATTTTCTTCTATTGTGATTTTGCAAACTTTAAATGGACTTATTTCACTGAAAAAACATACTGAAATTGTACAGTTCAAATAATTTTTGAAACATTTATGAGGATTGACAGTGATTTTGAATATAAAAATATAATATGAGTATCTAAACAACTCACTTTTGAAAATGGACTTAAACCACATTCAAAATAACTGCTCATATAATAATTAGACGTTATTGAACACATGAAGATAACTTTGTATGTTAGAAGATTTGATAGATCTAGCCACATCTTTAGACGATTTAAGATATTTAAACAATTTTACATATCGTTCGATGTATCTATTTTTTTGGTCAAATTTATAAAAATCTATTTAATTTATAATACTAACTACTTCTTACTTCTACTACTTCATTACGATTATCTTCTTTTAATGAGGACTTCATCTTCGACTCTTTTTTTTAAAAGAATCGAATTCTCCTAAAAAAAATCTTTTCGTCGATTTAAAATTATAATACTATTCCAAGTGATTTCTAGTTTTCTCCGTTTTTTTAATTCATGAATGTGTTTCATGATTCTGAAAGCAATTCAGATAATCGGATAAAGTAAAGTCTGGGAAATATGGAGGATAGATTCCTAACGATGGGAATTTCCGCGATAATTCTTCAATGGCTTACTAAAGGCCTAGCACAATTCCTTATTGATCCTTATTATGTATCTAATTCTTTGTCTTGACAACAAAGAAATATTTATTGTTTATTTTTGTATGTTGGGATAGTTTTTAACTTGTAAAATGATAATGATTGCTGTTCTTTATTATTTCATTTTGATAGTTCTTATTTAGGTGCATTATTGAGGTTTTTATTCCCGAACTAAATTCGTACTTAACCAATAAAAATATATGAAACAGTGTACTTTCATCGTCGAAGTTTGGGAACTGGTCTTAAACCTTGATAAAAAAACGCACGGTTAATTTTTATTTCTTATAATATTTGAACACTAATTTATTACCTTTTTGCTAATACAGAATGCACTAGAATAAAATAAAATTGAATCCAACTTCGTAGTTAAGTAATTTGATTCCTAGAATTTAGTTGGTAAATGCTATTTAATGGTAATTTTAATTTTAAATACTATTTTAATCAAAACAAATTCCGTAAATCCAGTGTTATCAACCTTGTAATCATTCTGTTAATGTCACTTATTTATGTTTACTGTCGATTAAAATTACAGGTAAAACATCATTGAATATTTCATGTTTGTATTTATGCATATTTTATAATAAAGATAAAGATTGTGGATGTGAAAGTGAAATGAAATTTTAGTGATATAAATATAATGCAAATTATTAATATTATTACAATGTTCATTATTGTATTTAATTTGTTTAGTCTTTGCGTATATTGACATTTCATTTTATTCTAAAATGAATACAATATCACCATTGAAATCCAACAACGAACTGACTGTGGTTTGTGTATTATTATAAAATGAATATTAAAGTCAATACATCAAGTGTTGCTATTGTATTGATACAATTAAACTTGGACTTGTATCGCAATAACCAGCTTCTCTCTCTATTTATTAATACGTTCTGTCAGCTACTAATAAAGTCGTTACATATTCCACTCAACTTTCAACGTCGTTGAATCATTTATGATATTTAAATCTGTGCGAAATACATAGATTAATTAATTATTTTATTGGCCGTTGCCGGGCTCGATTCAAATCATTAATTTTTCTGCGATTTGAAGAAGATTCATTGTCGAGTTATCCGCGCGTCTCCATCGCGCCGTTCTTCATTTCATAGCGATCTTCAGCTGGAGGAGACACTCAAACAAATTATTGACTTCAAAGGAGTGTGTAACGGCCAATAAATCACTCGTTAGGTTTGATTAAAGACCCGTCCACCGTATAATTCAAAATCCTCATATATTTTAAGAATTCCGGCGCGGATAAAAAGAGGACGTTACCGAATATTATTATTTATGGTGATGGAATACGCGGAGGGATGCCGTCTCGTCTGATCACCTCCGCTGCAGCGGAGCGGTTAAGTGGTCCATTAGCCGATTTGCTTTGAGCGCTTCTTACATCACTCGTGTTTCTAGCTTCTGCAGTTAGCATGACGCACGTCCCTTACATCACGTCTCATTAAAGTTATTAGCATATTCGCACTTCCTCCGTGCTGCAGAGATGTGAGGGGGGTCTGCATACGCTGCACTCCTGCCGCGAGTCTGGAATCGTCACTGAATCCCTACAGGGGTCATCAACACGTATCAATAAATTATGCCCAATAATCGTCATATACATCTTGGCCTCGTATAACACAGTCATATGGTTCCACAAAAACGTCGTGTAATATAAATCAGTGAAGTTCAAATAAATATAGTCTTAGCGTTCCAAAAAGTATCGAAATCTTTAATTTTTTTTATTAAACAATCAATAAAATATACATTAAATATTTATTTGAAAAAACATGAATAACTTACAAATCATTCATTCATTGTAGCTATCACTAATAATTCTATATGTTCGACTCTTTTTGAAGATTATACGTCAGCCGACTCAATATTTTCTTTATGTAGTGAGAATCGCTTCTTAAAAAACAATCCTCTACTAGCAGGAAAATTATGATAGTCGATCTTCAGATGACGATTGTTCATTTCTTTTTAAGTTATCATGAATTTGTCAGTGCAATCTTTTTATTAACGTTCTGTCTATAGGTATGTTTTTATCATTGCAGTCTTCTATCACTAGCATAAGAGCCTTTTCCATCTTTTCTATTATTAATGAGCGTGTACGTGCAGTATTACTGATAGACGATTTTTTTAAAATCGTGTTAAATAAAGCGTGTTGTATAAAAAAATGGCACTAATCATCAACTGTGTTATATCAAAACTATGTTGTAAAAAGATCAAGGTGTACATCAAAAATAATTATAAATATTAAAAGATATATTGATGTATGTGTTGCTATTAGAAATTCGATATTTATTATCATAACATGATATACGACACAAAAAATACAGGATATCCTGTATAACTAATAATTATGTATGTATGCTCATATTGAAATTTTGATAGTAAAAAATCTCTTTTTTCAAATTAATTAATTAATCAATTATAAACGAGTTTCTTTATTTTCGTATGAAACGTCAACGGTTTCATATCCAGTGATTTGTATTAGAGCCGTGCGTACTGCATAGATAATATCTCCACGGAACAGGTTTGATGAAGTGGCTTCTGAATTCGTGTCGATTCACCATCGGTTGACAAATATTATCCCACACGCCTAATTAAACAGCTTATCTAACGACGTGTCAACGCGAGGCGCCTTTTTCTTCGGCGTCCAAAATATTAATCGCCGCTCGTTCGGATCGGTTAATTGTTGGGCATCCCTGGACACCGGGCGCGAGTAGTCTCGCTTGTCGAAAATTTGTCCGTCTCGGGTCGCGTGCCTCGAGACGATTTGGCGACGGTGCCAAATAAATTTTGTTGCAGATTTTTTTTGGCAATTAGGCGACGAGTGATACCCGGAATGACATCGGCATTCATTTGCAGGTTGTGCTGCAATTCTGTTATGTCCGCTGGACAACCGTGCCGATGACACATTGTCAACGTTGCACAAGAAAAATTGCTCACGCAACGGGTGACGCCCCATTCTTTCAGACACGCTTCAGCAGCAATGGGTTTTTAACCTTATAATCGATTATAACGAATGTTCAAAATTGTTTGATCCTCCACGTTAATTGCTAATTTATCACGCTCGCTATTATTTTAGTTAAAACTCAATACATTTTCAATTATCTTCGAATTGTGTCGTCTCATTATTAACGCCAATGGCGACGCGTAGAATTTTAATTAAAATAATAATGAAATCATCTGGATTTGAGCGCGGTTGATGCATTTCAATTGTCCGGTATCGCATTCCTTGCTGCACACAGCATCGCACAATTAGTCAAATTGCAGCGAGCCGTGACATTAAATCAATCAATTTATTTTCCGACATAAATTTTCACATCGCAAAAATTGAAACTGATTAAAATTAAATTTCGCACGACGTGCGAAGAGCGCAGCGGCGCAATCAGTCTGACCCGATTCACACATCGATGTTTTAATTAATTGTTCAATTAATTTTGGGCGCGGGGAAAAATGGCCCAATTTATTATCGGCAATTAGCCAATCCGAGTGTTTTATTTCTTTAATGAAATCCATGAATTAAATGAACAAAAAAATATGCGCGTTCTGCGGTCTTTGTTATGTAAACGACAGCAGGGGATTTGCATATGCAATTTTTTAATCAAATAATGTTAATTCGAATTGATACGCTTTTTAATCATAAATCCATTTTTTTGATGCTTGCTCTAATTTTTTTACATTTATATTCTAAAAAGAGTTGTATCAATATGTAAAACCGTCCGTCTTCTGATCTATCCATCTAAGTCTTGATCTTGTTTTATCCAATATTTCAGTTTAACTTCCTGAAAATAGCTCTCCTAGAGGTTTATTCACAAAATTGAGGAGAACAAACATCGCATTTACGTTCTTATTTTATCTTAGAAACAATTCTTAATCAGTGATTACAAAAGTTTGTTGAGAGATGAGGATAAAAGTTTTTTAACATCTTTTTTATACATTCTTTAAAAAAGCCGTGCCGATGGGATCCCAAGTTTTTGATTTTTCTTGAATAACTCTTTTAATATAATTTCTATATATTATAAACTTTTTGTATATGTCTAAAAAAGCCCAAAGAATAAATATTATAAATAATCATTTTTCTTTATTGTCCGTGATTGAACAAAAAAATAAAAACAATACGTCGCCATAGGCGCGATGTTTTTTCTCGCTCGCATCCGATGTGCCGAATGAGAGTTAAACCTTGCGATTGTTACGATTGCGTCGAGAATTCAGTCGAAAAAAGTCAAAATATTGAGGAAAAATTCATCTTTATAAATAGATCCCCTTCGAACGACGCAGTTGGTTTCGAACCCCCGAGACGGATCGGTTAAATAAATTTATCCCCTTCAAAGCCGGCTTCTTCAAGTGTCTTATTCATTTTCGGACGTAGGCGATCTACTGAATCTTGATTTACTTAATAAATTTGGCGATTTTTGGAGAGCTGGAAAAATTCTGGACCTCTTACCCCTCCTTAACCCTTTAATCGCCAAGCCAATTATATGGATTTTTACCGTACGCCGTATTAAACTTCAAATAAAATGAAACGGCTAAACATATCGATATTCTAACAATCACTTTGCCTTCAAAAGATGTCTCTGCGTTAATTTTCATTTAAAAATATTATATTTAATCATAAATAAATTCGTAGTAGCTTTGCCGTGGCGCTGTTGGTTAGCTGGTTTCGCGTGCCTGCACGCCGTGGCGTCTAAACGGTTAACAGCTTCTTTCTCTCCCATCACAGTTTAGATTCCATTTTTGCCTCTATGACGGTTTACAGAAGGCGATATTTTTATTTATTTTTACTTTCAAAGTATTGCACATTTAATGCATCATACAATTGTGCCAGCGATTTTCCCAACTAGGAAGCATAATTTTTAGTATGGCGCTTTTTTCTAGTAAGTAAATCTCCCGAGCACTTGTCAAACCTTTTGGGTGGCCAACAATAAAGTAAGCATCTAACATGGCTACCGATGTCAATTTCCCTCCAAGACAGGTGTGCCAACACAAAAAACAATTGTAACAATTGGACAATATTTTTGTTATATGAAATTTTGTATAATAAATCTAACTTATTCTAGTCTCTGATCATATATGATCACGTGTGCAGTACATTAGCCAAGTCTCACCATCGTTTATTGTCAGAATAAGACATAATAAGTCGTATTGATTGAGAAAAATAAACATAAAAAAATCGTCACCGTACTATTTTCGTACGCGTGTCGGCTCTAGGAATCTTAAGTGCCATCTTCATCGGGATTATCAAAGTCGATTATAGCGATGACTGATTCGCCGAGACGTTCATTGTGATTTCACGTGTTTTACTGCCCAATTTCACAGCCAAGTTGTTAAGCTATGCCGCGGCGGCGGATTGATTTACACCACGTGGTGCGACGGAGCCGCGGGACGCCGTTTGGCACCGGACGCCCCGTAGGATCTTCGGGCACAGATCATCCGAAGACAGCCGTCAGCCGAGGCGCTGATTGATTTGTTGTGACCGGGCCGAGAACTCCAGAAGCATCCAGCAGATGTTGCCAATGAATCAATCGGCCCCAGCGGCGGCCGTAACTCATCCAATAAATCTGCCCGGCGCTAAGTGACGCGCCACGAATTACGTGTCGACTGATGAGTAAAACTCGCGAGCTTTTCCCGATAAACAGTTTATTTCGGAGCTTTCCGCCGCATCTGCATGTGCATCGGCCGCGCCGCCCTCAAGGTGAGAGCGTGGACCGCGCGAGACACTGCGCATAATTGTGCCGGAATGCGTATTATGCACTTGCGTTAAATTTAGAACGGGTTCCAAATATTTTGTCATGCCGCTGGATAATTTCACCAGAAAGTGATTTGATCGTGTAATACAAGGTGTTTCTTTTTGCGAAACCGGATTCGATAGCCTAGAGACAGATAGACGATCAGAAGGACACGATTTCGAACCTGTGCTCGATCAATTGATTATAATTGCCGTATAATACGAACGACCATTCTGCAAAATTTAATGCAAATTTAAAAGAAATTCCATTGTTGTTAGATTAACAAAACAAATTAATATAATTGCAACCTTGGTTTAGATTTTATAAAAAATCTCTAAATTCCGTTCAAAGTTATGAAAGTTTTTCTCTTTTGATTAGATATTAAATCGTTATTAATTACGTACGATTTATTAAAATAGTGTTGTATTTAAATACTTTTTGGCTACTGCAGATTTTGCTAGCTTCATACCTCGGTCGCTTGCTGAAACTGAGTAGATTGCTGGTCGTACCGCGTTGCTAATCTCTTTTGCTGCGGCGACGTTAAAATAGACTTGCCAGAGGCAATAATTCATTGAGAGCTGTCACGGGATGAAGCACGCAGCTCTCTGGCCTTCCTGAAAAAAGAGAAAGGAAAGGCACCAAAGACGGTTTGACCCGCTCACTTAATCGGGATCTGGCCCAAGAGTGTAACGGAAAAGTGTCCGAGGATAGACGGAGAGAGCATCCTCTATAAATCATCCAATATTATCTTACCGAGTGCTGTTATATATTTTATCAGTCCATATCGTCACGCCACGTCTACTTTCAGCAGATTTATATTTACATATATTCATATTTTTTTTCGTTTTGTTGCAGGTATGTTGACGGTGAAACCGGACTAAATATAAAAAAGTACTTCTTTTTTTGGGTAAGTGATCAATCGTGGTATCTGACGCGTCTGCTCGTGTCGAATGGCAGATTTTTTCCACGGTTTAGAAATTTACGACGGTGAGGACTCTTGATTTTTGTCTGCAAGTGGCGGTTTTTTTTTCTATTTCCTGCGTAAAAGCGACGAAATGCGTACGCGGGCATGAGCCATCGTCAAATCGGCCATCGGCTCGTGTTATGTCTTCATTTGGCTGAGTTATGAAGTGACGAGAGGCACGTTGGCTACAAGTGGCTAGCACAGTGGCGGCACATGGTCGTGTCGCCAGCCGCCGAGGCAATAACTCCCGCCGCCCATCCGTCCCTCATCAATCTCGAAACGGGAACACTTTGATCCCGACAATTTATATTCCCGAAATATTTTCGTCTCGGGTATTGTGTGGTGTGACCATCGACCGAACGAATATCTTAGCAGATCCCGTTGAGCCGAAAGATTGACCATGTTTAGCAGCGACCCCCGCTCTCTAAGTGACCTAGAGTATTAAATTGATTGGCTTTGATTGAATTAAAATTTCTTGGAATTGTGATCATTCTGTATGACGAAAAGGCCATGGGCTAATTAGATTTGCGGATCGATGATTTTATTGAGGTGTTAGCAATTATTTGTTGAATGGTGACGATCAAAATAGCCGATCAATTAGTGAAGAATTTTGTTATTTGCATTGGGTCCATGTCGTGGCCGATAACAAAATTATGGTTACAGCCCACCCGTGTGTGTTAAACACACACTGGCACCCACATGCCAAAAAACTTAATTGTTACTTTCACAACGGATCTGTTTTGACAGTAAAAATTATTGTAATAGCCGGACGAGCGGAGCTATTGAATTATTAACTGTTAACGTGACTTCTATTTGCAGACGAGCGGTTGACGTGTTAATGTCTTCATGTCTTGGCTATTTCAGATTTTTTAGCGCCGTAATCTAAAACTGAAAACAATGTTTATAAGTCCGGATATAGACGACACGCCGGCGGCCGGGCGATCTCTTTTGTCTTCGGATTTAATAATGTTGCGATATCGAAGCCCGCCGTGTGATACGGATCGACGTTACATGTCGGTAAGAACTACCGATTATACCGATGGTTGCATGTTGAGCTGGATGACATTACGTTTGCACGATATTGTAATCGAAAATTGAAATATCCATCGTCTGGCTGGGAGATACACTCGTCTCGGTATCGACAGGTAGTGCAGATAAGGACGGGATGCTGCATGTCAGATACTGTCGATACGGATTCCAATACCATCAGACAACAGCCTTTGACCGTATTCCAGATATCGCCGAAGACGTTTCGGCTGCAGACACAATGTGCCAAAGGGATCGGCCCGAAATAGACATCGGCAATGTATAATGGATACATTTGGCGCATGCACCTCTGCGAATGGAACTATTCGATTTTGGTTTATACTTAAATAAATAAATTCATTCACTCGTTGGAAAATGGTATTAGTTTGCCATACTTTTTTTTTTATAAGAAAAGTCCTTCTTCAAAATCAGGATTACCGTGACTGCTTCGTTGTTCTCGGGCATGTATTGATCAGAGCGAACGTTTGTTTACGATGGGTATCCGAAGAGTCGACGGCACTGCGGTCGATTGTCAAAATATTATTGCACACGTTCCCGGCAGCAGGACTGCGACGTCTGCATGATTACACAATGGCGTCTCCCGGTTTGATTGCGCGCTGGCGTGCTTCAAACACGGGGGCTGACATTGTTCCGTGCACTCGTCGATGTAAGAAACTCATAACGATGCACTTATCAGCCCGAGAGATGGGGGCGCCCGATCTCCCGGCGCGCCCCTGGCGACAGCCTCCCCGTCTGCCGTCACGACACATGATCGAAAACAATCGCAATAAACGGTCGATTGTCTGCTAGTTGCGCCTCTTCATCATCGTTAATAATTCCGCATTCGCGACACCCTGTCGCACATCCGCATTGGCGACATAGAAAACGGAGATGCATACGCTAGCAAGACGTGGTCTCGTTTAAATTTTAGTTGTAACCGATCATTAATCAAAGCTCTCAATGAAATATGCACGAATCTCACTAAGATTAAATTAATAACATTATAAATGGACAATACATGATTATGCAATCATTATTAGGTTTTTTTTTGTAAAATTTTACAATTACTAAAGCTTGCGACGGACAAAATTTAGTGTAGTGAAAAAATAGATGGACACTGAGTAAGTGGTGGAGATAGTGGACAAGACAAGAGGGATGAGCCGCTGAATGACACTAACTCTTTTCCGCAGGGGTTGTCAATCGTTTTATATTAAGTACATCAAGCGAATTTAAAAAAAATATATTTTCTGCATTTAATCTTTTGGCAGTTATGCGTGCATCGATTAAACAGATTTATTTTTCTTTGATTTTTCATATGAATGATTTTCGTTAAAATGAATAAGGCAAGCGATTGTCCAATTCGCTTCGGGGCCATTAACATTTTTATCGGATATCAGCGTTGAAATTGAACGGCGTCGATTGTTCACGGCTAGCAAGGGTAGCGCACGGCTGTTTGCGCGCCTCTGGCGCGTCGCACAAAGGACGCAGACATTCGTACAATACGTATAATGGAGGAAGACAGGGAAGCGAATGACAACTGTCACCGAACATTATTACACGGGCTTGGCGTCTTCCTTTCCTGCGTCACATCTCGTGACAAGCGCGACAGGTCGCTGCAACCGGCGATCCGCGAGCGAGCGGGATGGACGACCGGCGCAACGACAATGCCGAGAAAAACTTGATGGAGCGTCGTCCGTCGCATCGTGCCCGAGCTTTTTGTCGTCGAATTGAAGAGGACGCGCGAAATTTGGACAGTAGTTTTAATTTGAAGCGGCTATCGTTGTCAATTCGGGGGTGTAGTAACTATTATTTAGGTTCGAATTTAAATTACTCTTTCAAAACTTATGATGTTAACCCAACGTGGAAATAGTTATTGATTCGATCGATAAAATCTGACATTTGATTCGTCACCTGAAAGCAGTCTTATAAAAATAAAGAAGATGGAGTAGGATTTACCTTCACTGGATAGGAAATATCATTTGTGACTTTAAACTTGGCTCAAAGCTTTTTTCAAGAAGGAATACGAATGATTGTTTAGATTTGGATCAATTTTATTTAAAAATACATTTTATTCCAAATGAGTGCCAAATGATGCTTGTTCTATTCTAAATAATCTCATTTAACGAGCGTAATTTGTTCTCTATAGTCTTCTACTGTATACACTTGGACTGTGAATTCGATTTAAAAGTAATAATGTCTTCTCATTTATCGGATATCAGGTCAAACCCTGTAAATGATTTTTTTTAATTTTCCCAATATCTCTTTTAAAAAAATTTAAAACGAATCAAATAGTTACAAAGTATTTTGGTAAAATTATTAAAAGACAATAAAACCTTGAGTTAAAGTTTTTAGAATAAAACAAAATAATAAATTATTCATACCTTGAAATATACTTTCCATCCGTATTTATGACTTCTTGCCAGCGTGATGGCATTTTGTATATCCCATTTTTAAAAATGCCTTATCCCTATAGTCGAAAAATCAAACCAGTGCTTTTCTGATATTTTCTTCGCTTTTTAATTTTTGGTTTCAACAGCTCAAAATGTAGTGGTCCTCGAATGTCCCAACATATACACAACATTCTATTATTCAGGCTCAACCTTGGTTTAGATGTGGAGGGGGCAGGTTTGCCGGATTCACAATATGCTCTTCTCCTTACGATGTTTTCATAGGTTATCCACTTTTCATCCCCAGTTATCATCCGGTCCAAGAAGGGTTCGATTTTGTTTCGTGCAAGCAAAGATGAGCACATCATTCAAATTCTTCTCACTTAACTTATGTGGCACCCATCTCGAATATTTCCACACCAATTCTAGTTTCTGAATGTGGTCCAAAATGCCTTTTTGAGCTGAATCAAGCCTTTATGCAACCTCCGATGTTGTCAAAAAGGGATTTTGCTCTAACATGATCTTGATAGAATTTTTCGGTAGACCAGGAGTAAGCAACCTTTTTTTACAACGGGCCAACTACAAATTTAAAAATGGCGTGCGGGCTGCATATAAGAAACTTATGATAATACAATCACTGAATGATGAATTCAAATTATATCTTTATTAACAAAATAAACCTAGTATAAAAAATACAAAAATTAAACAATCATTAATAAAAATACTATTAAAAAAACAGCGAAAGATATATAGTGAAACCCCGTTTTTACGTGCCTGTATTTCACAATTTCCCGTTATTTGCGGTCATTTTTTGCAGTCCCGTTTTATTTGAGTGAATTTATTACCCTTACGTTTTTATTTCCCGCAATTTACGTTTGAAATATTTAAATAAATAAATGACGTTTTTAATTGTTAAAAATGTATATTAGGAAACTGAACGGTCTATTATTTCGAGTAAAGGCCCTACACATTGCGTCTTGATTAAATATTGAAGGGGTTTACTGCATCAAATTGCCGGATAGATCGTTTCAAGAATAGGCATTCTGTGGTGTATAGGTCAGTTTGGGGGGAATCTTGAAGTGTTGATTTGGACATCGCTGAAGATTGGAAGCAGATGGACGTTCCTAATGGATTGGATACCATGCTCCAGGACATATTTTGAATACTGATGAAATAGAACTGTTCTTCAATGTTCTTACCTCGAAGACATTCGTCTTTAAGGGTAAAACTTGTCATGAAGGGAAATTAAGTAAAAACAGGCTATCTGTTCTTTTGATTACAAATTCAGATGGCAGTGAGAAGTTTTCCCCGTTGGTAATTGGAAAAGCACAAAAACCTCGGTGCTTCAAAAATGTCAATGAGGTAAGCTATGAGGCTTATTGAGGGCCTTAAAAGCTATTTTACCGAAAATATTATTTGTTCATTGAAAATGTACAAGACGAATTATAAGATTGATTAAAGAGCTGTAAAAAGCACAAAAATATGTATCAAACTAATTGGTGTGATTATCTAAATAATAATTAATTTCCAACCCAGAATCTACGTTTTCCTTCCAATTATGTTTTTTTTATCGGTCTCTTAAAAAACGTAAAATCGGGGTTTCTCTGTATGTGGAAAAATATTATGATTATGTCTAGGGGTACAATGAGGCTGCGGGACACTGTGGGTATTTTTAAAATTCAAAATGTAAAATCTTTGAAGGGCCGCAGGGTTGCTTACCCCTGCGGTAGACCTAATATAATAATCTTGAATTCATATATAACTTTAATTTCCGCTTACGCCACGTTGGCCTCCTCTTTCAGCGAACTGTTATCTACCGCATACACCACGTTGGCGTCCTCAGTTATACCCAACTTTGCTAACAAAAAAAACAAATCACCCTCAGATAATGCTTCTAAAAAGATCCTAAAATATGCACTAAGAGATTTCGTAAATTGAGCATAACTTTAAAACTAATCTATCGATTTTGATAAAAATTAAAATATAGATACCCAAAAATATTTAAAATTTGAGTATAACCAAAATATAATTTTAAGACGGGGGTAGTCAATCTTTTTATGCGTTAAAATCTAAAAAGGTTAAAAACTTAACATTTAAAAAGAAATAAAATTCCCAAAATATACTTATCCAAAATAAAACTCCCAATATATAATTATGAAACAATGAAAATCTTAAAATATAAAAATTTCTAACCGTTTTTAGATAAAATATTTTTATTGTGATTCGATTCTCCAAAATGTTTACAAACACTAAAAACTATGAAACAATGACAAATGTAGATTGGTTTTAAAGTTATGCTCAATTTGTGCAAAAAACATGCGGTATCAGGCGTCAGCTTTAGGCGAAATCGTGCGGTCGGTATAAAGTGTTAATAATATAAAAAAAAAAGTATTTTTTACCACCAAATCTCGTACTGACCACGCTCAATATTGGCGAGCTCCAGTGATCGCGCGTAGACTGGTTTTGCTTGGATACTGCGTCGCCGGCCGCCACGATGAAAAAATGGGAAGAACAATCGACCGACGACGACCAATAAGGTCGCGGTCCCTCGTCTCGACAGTTCCGGTACTACACGGAGTACGTATCGGGTCTTCGTCGGTAAATTGATAGGGCAACCGGCGCAGATTCCAGTGTAGGAGTTAATGCACGGCGCGACGTGTGTTCGACACCGGCAGGATTTTCTTCCGACAGTGTTTAATGGTTGATTAGAGTGTTGTAACCGTTTTCATGACAACACCATTAGACGCGGCCGCGGACAGATCCCAAGCGGACCGTGGCGGCTGCGACGGGATCGTGCGCGGGCTAAACTTAACCGGTGCCGTCGAACACGGTCCTCCGCGATCGAATTATTTGCGTCTCGGGGCATCGCTCACCGCATATTAAATTTGTCGCACGGTTAATTAACGAGGAATTCCTGAGTTTAGCGGTGTACCGTGGCTTGTTGCCCGGCGGATTTATCCCTCGCGCTCTCGCCGCGTTATTTATGCATCGACAAGGCGCTGGCCGACGGATGGGACCTGTTCGATGCAAATCTCGGCTGGAGGAGTCTCACAATCCTCACCACTGCACCGCGCACTGGTGAGGCGCCCACGCCCTTCGAGGCCTTCCCACGCGGCGCGTCCTTTCTGATTGAGGGACACGTGGGCTGCGGCGTTGCACTCTGCACTGCGCGCGTCACTCGCCTCTATTGTGATTGATCGAATGCGCATCGACCTTGAACCAATTGCGAATTTTGCCGATTTAATTGGGAGTCCGGCGCCCGTTATCCACCGTAAATTATGGATTTTTTCAGTTCGATAAATTTCCTTTTATTGAGTTATAACAACATTTTTAATGGATTTTCCCCCGCAATAGTTATTATCGCTCCCCGTAAGCGATCCGTTGTATCAACACCGAATAAATCACGATACACATTTTTTCCACGCTTCGCTCTGAAACTTCACGTTGCGATTTAGCTGGAAAATTATTAAACGAGCGAGGAAAACGTGCGCCTTCGAAGATTTATCTAGAGCCGAAACTCGCTTATAATTGGAAACGTTGATATTCATCATAAATCGACGATGCTAATCAAATTTTGTCAATCTTAATGCAACGCCTCTCGGTTTAATAAACAATTTGGCTCCGCGAAAGTTTCTCGAAGGTTGCAAATAACCTTCGCAGACCGGTGGCGTTGGTATCTGCACGGCGTGATTGAGATTCATGGGTCTCGTGTCACATCAGTCTTCATATTATCATGTCTGCTGGCTCTATTACACTCTGAATTTATGAGAACGAGCGCACACACGCGCACGTGTATGCGTACGTGCTCGATCGCTTCGGTGTATATGTGTGGGAACTCGATTCGGATCCCGCGCAATCCAAATGCTCCGATCGCGCATAGCGAGGCCGCACGTATATAATTCGCCGCGATCGACGATCTCGCCGAGATTTTATGTAATATATTGGACTCATCTTTCTTCGATCATTTTTCCTCACGGTCATTATCTTATTATACCGTAGCCGGGTACGATGCAATTTAAAACACCTCAGCGATCAAAGGATCGATCAACTTTATGCTCTGGAAGCGGCTCGTCGATAATTCTTAAAGTATATACAATATATATATACGTATATTTTTTTTATTAAATTTCGATCTCCCCGCGAGTGACCTATTGAGAATTTAAACGAGAGGCGATTGTTTAAGTAGAAAAGTTTTCTCGAACGGATGAGAGTTATCTTAATGAAACTTCAATCATCCCGGTGATATAAATGTCGAGTTCGCGTCACCTCGACGCTGTCGCGTCTCGAAGTTTTGATAGAAGGACAACTTTGCGAGTGACGCGGCTCGACGTCGCTTGATGGACATTTAAAATAATACATTGTACGCGTGTCTGTTTATTTTCGAACCCAATCAGGCGGTCGAGTGGTAAATCGGAGTCGACACTGTTGTACCTTGCACATTTCGTCGATGTCAATTATTCGACGCGATTGTTACGGCAAATTCATGCGCTCGACGCGTCAGATTTTTTTTAACTCGAGCCCCAGCTCGTTCCGCGTTGCTCCCGATTATTCTTTTTGCTCACTCTTCGTCTTTCATAATTAAGAGTCGTACAACATTTGCTCCCGGCGCCTGGGGACGCCTCCCCGCGGCCTCCCCGACGCGAAAGGGGGCGCAGTCGTGCTCCGACAAAAACATCTGCATCGATAAATTATTCAGTGTCTTTGCTGCTGCGCTCATATGCAGAATTATTCCCGGTGCATTCGGTGACTCCTTCGACGGCCGCGTTGTAAAAATGCATCATGTTGGTCGGATTTTATTTCACTATTGCCTTCGTTGAGTCGCTGAGAAAAGTGCGATTGACGCTTCTGAACAATTAATCGATAATTGTGACGATTGAATTAATGAATTTGTTTATTGGAAGCATATTTTCATGATAAATTACACATGGATTTTTTGTTAATTTCAAAGTATTTTCAATCAGATATACCATGAGGCGGTAACTAATTTAATGTGTCCGCCGATCAAGTGTATAAATTATAAATTTAATATATTTGAACAATCATAGATGTAATAAATATTTTTATTAAAAATTGTTATTCGATCTTCGCCATTTTAACGTTTGTACGAATTAATACGCATAAAATCTATTAGTTTTTCCATTAATCCCAAGCCCAAACACGTTATTTGCAAGACCAATTTTACACTCAAGAAAAGTCACTACTGTCTCTTACCAAAAACTTTTTGATGACTATATAAACGAAATAATAACGGCCATATATGGAGTTCAACTATCACCGAAAAATGTAACTCGAACCGAAGTTGAATCAGTAATCAAAATTAAAAAAAAAAAAATCTGCGCTTAAATGGTCGTACAAGAGGCAACGACATTTATTCAAGTTTTAAAAAGTAGAGGAAAATAATATATCTTTAGAAAAATTAAAAAAAAATAATGGTATAAATGCGTTACGTAAGTAAGACTCGATATTTTTAAAATTTGTATTCTATCATTGCATTATTCATCAGGAAGTGTTATCCTCAAAGGTATCTCCTAACCAGCGTATTATAGAAACACAAGAGTGATTAAATCAATAAGATCAGACGATGCAAAATTTGAAGATCTGAAATGAGGTTATTGGAACAATATATTACTTGATTTGAAGATTTTTACTATTTTTTTTATTAATCCTATCTACTAATAAAATCATATTTCAATATTTTTAATATCGATGGCTTAGGATTGCAATTTTTATTTGAAGAAATATCATTGAAATAAAATCACATCTCAGGCAATTTTTTTTCGAATTTAGTGAAAGGAAATAACTTCTCATTGTTAAGAAAATGTGCTTTAAAATTGAACTCTCGTCGACATATGCTTGTCAATGTTTATTTTCTAATATAAAATACTCGAAATCATAAAGTAGGCCGCAGACCTGACTTGTCGAATTTCACATTAATTATTAAAGATTGTGTTTTTTTAATTTAATTTGAATTTTTGTATTAAAAATCAAGGCAATAAATTTATGGTGCACTATTATTTTCATGTTTAAATATTATCCCCCCTCCATCTTCTTTTCTCTTGGTGCCCGCCGAGCTCCTGCATTTCTGAAATGTGCCCCCCTAGTAAAATAAGTTGCCGACCTCTGAGATGCATCATATACTTGTGGAAATACTTTTTCCAATTTTGATGCACTTCTGGTGCGGAATTTTTGAAGTGGCGTTTAGCACATTTGGTTCTGTCTTTAACTTTCCAATTCGTCTTTTCATAGATTTTTTCTTCAGGAATAGCAAAAAGTCGCCGGGAGGCATATATTCGCCGAATATGGATGCTAATATATCATAACCAGTGGTGTGGCTTGTAGGTAACATGCATATTATTTTGAAAATGTGAGTTAACCGTGACTGAGCTAAGTTAGTAGTCAGATAGGTGTCAGACGAAAATTAGGTTCGGGGAATTCTTTATAACACTGGCCAGGGGGTTTGTAAGAGGTAGAGACCCATAACCTCAGCATGTTTTATAAAAATATTTATGTAGGTAGTTTGGCGCTTTGGAATTAATTAATTAAATGTCATTTATCCTTCGTTCGCGATTTTTTTTTGTTTTATTATAAACCGGTAAAGAACGCAAAAATTGTTATACTAAACTTTCTCAATATTTTAATCATTTGTACAAAAAAATTGTATAATTATCATACTAATTTCTGTTGATTGATGTAAAAAGTCTTAGTATAGGATGTGTTGTCAAACTTATAAGTTAGGGTTGAATTATATTTTCTGTAATGCTCAGTCAACTTATTTAATAACTGCTTAGTAGGTCTTAGCTCGTTGCCATTTCAATAATTTATCATAGCGTATTATATTTATAGTATAATTAAGTTAAGGAAGCGTGGGTTTCACTCGATCTTAATTGATCTATTGATCTTTAAAATATATGATTTATGGTAGTCGTAAAACTAATTTATACATTATTTGCATATAAAACTATGTTTTTCGTGCCAATGTATATTAACATTTTAGATATAAATCTCTCAGTTTTTTTCTTAAAAAATAAATATTTATTTTTGTATGAAATTTAAAATTTTATAGTGGAAAAAAGGCATCCAAAACACGTGTGTCTGGTTGATCTACATCAAATGGCTCATATAATTTCATTACTTTCGGGAGAGTGCCCTGGAAGCAGTCCCCGCGCAATAATAGAAACACGAGGGTTCTCCATAGATGAATATCATAGCCGTTCACGTATCAGCCATAAATCTCAAATTTTCAGCATAGTGTGCATAAATAACGGACAGGGATCAGGCGTCGGCACGACCGATGAATCCGGCCCATTCGGCCCAGAAATGTCAAAAACCACAAAATTAACCATTTCTAACGTTTTATTATTTTTTTAAGGGTCAACCGTGTGGTATATGAGCTGGGGGCACGCACGTCTCACGCACAATACATCTCCTGTTTCGGGCTCGTTAAACGCATGTAATTCCAAATATAAATACACGGCGTAAAGAATGAGTAAAATACGAGGGTGGTTAGCAGTAAATTAGAGGCCAGTTGAAGTTTCTCATCCCTTGAGCATCTCGTCTGGGGTAGCTGGTGCCAGAATGGAGAACATACATCAGCCTTCAAAGTTCAGGAGGGATCTGTCCATGTCGAAGAGGGACCTTCGCGGGAAAGAAAACCGCATTATAAGCGAACGTCGGAAAAAAATGCTTAGAATAATTTGTTTTCAAACAAAAGTATAAGAAAAACATCTACGATTTTTTTAAACATGGTTAATTTTAGCATTTTAACTTATATTGATAATCAATGCCCATTTTTATTTGATTTATATCACTAATTAAAAAGATTTCATGCTTTAAAAAATAAACCTTTTACGTGACACCGTATTATGAATACCGATCAATTTAAAATAAAAAAAATAGTTGCTCGCAGAGTCTTGGATACCCCATGGATATTGTTTTATTCTATATAGTAATAGTAATTTAATTCGCTTTGTTGTGTTCAATGGTTACAGTTATGTCTAAGAAAAATGCTTATTTAAGAAAAATAAAATAAAGTGTCTCTCAGTTTGAGCCGTCGAGTTTCTAAAGAAAATCGTGATGCATAAAGCAGCGCTTTCCTCGCTGAAAACACCTCGTATTAATTTTGTTCGCGACTTCACAATATGTTAAATAATTTATGAACGTGGAAATCTTCCATCGGCGCATAGGTCTCGGCTCCCAGCACCCATTGCAGTCACTCACACACAATTTACTCCTATTTCGGACATAAATCTTTGACTGGTGTTGCTTGCACGATTCATCAGTGCTCCTCCATAGGTCGTCTCACTCGCCCCATCGGGGCCCTGCGTTCCTCCGTCGCGGTCTCGCAACCCCTCTCTGCTTTTCCCATCGGCCACCTTTTCTTCCTTTCTCCACTTTTGGGTTATGTTTTTGCACGCTGACGCAACGTGTTGTGTATTTGTGTATGTGAAATGTGAACGAGGGGGTCATAATTTATCGGCGTTTATAGTGTTAAATCAAACATTCTGCCTAATGCGTTTTTGGGCGGGTCAAATTTATTTTATTTTTGCAGCAAATGCACATTATACGAGTTTTGCTCATTTTCTCGCGAGCGGCCATCCTCGTCGCTCCGGCGGATCTAAAAATGCAAGTGCACTTTATATGTTAGCATTAGCGAAATAATAGCATGCCATTTGTCTAGCAGATACACGCTTGCTTGCTAATAACGGATGAGACGTGCCGAAGATGTATGACCTTTATCAAGATTTTCCATTTTGAGCAGCAGCACCAGCAGCAGCATCGGTGCATAGTGTCTGATGCTGAGTAATGATAGCCACTAGCATCTATTTTCTGCTTTGATCCACTCCGCTAAGAAGAAATCCTTTGTTTCCCTTGATTAGTTGCACTGCTTTCGGGCTATGTTAGCCGTGTATACAAAGGAATCATTTTTTTCTTCGTCGCAACCGCGGATTCAACCCATGTTGAATTTCTCGTTGTTCGTGAAAATTAGTACACTTAACTACCATACTATAAAATAGAAAATACTTATGTCAGTCTGTCTGTCAAAAAAAAAACAGTAGCGACGTGACATTTGCTAATGTCATTCTGGTTGCTAATTCTAGGTCAGTTGTGCTATTTTCATGTTTAAACATTTAACATTATTATTATATATGTATTATTGTAGGTTAGTTAATTTTGTATTTAATTAAAATCTAAATATAATCAATAAAGAATGATTTTGAATCTATCCTGTGCGAAGTCGTATAAAAAAGCTAATAAATATGAATATCATTAGATCTATTTATTGCCAGAAATATCTACGACTGTGCTACTTATTCCCTTACGTAATGGTGATATTTTTGGGGGCCGGCTCGTCTATATACATTGCTGAGCTGCAGCACCCCCAAGGAAATTGAAGAAAAATATATTTTTACATAGTAATATTGATATGTCCATTGATTATGTATCCGAAAATATAAATATATTTATTAATCTGGTCGGTGCTTACGCAAGAAGTGTTACTCAGCGCGATGTAGTGCATGCGCGCTGTCTGCTTGTCAGCGCTACCAGCGTCGGGTATTGGACGGATGCGGGGGGAGGGGGAGGTCTCGCTGCCAAGCGCCGTGTCGCGCTGCGACTCGATGCTGTGCTGACTCATTGTAGCGCAGTTAAACTGACTCACAGTTTATTTGAGTCACGTCCCGTTTGTCATTTGTTTTTTTATTGGTAATATGATTTAGTATTTTTACCTCGTCTTATTTTTTATATTTTAAATAAAATATGAGCGTAATATATTTTTTAATTTTTAATATTCGGCAGCACCCCTTACTGTTTTACCCACGAACCGTCACTGGATATTCTAGTAGGCCTCACCTAGAGTCATTTCTGTAATTTGATTATAAAATGTAAACAGCGCTATCTAATAATTTATTGAATTTTTGAGCCATTTGTGTTGGGTTACAGTCGTTAAATCTTATATTTTATTGCATAATTGACAATGTCATTATTGTTTGAGGATAATAGAGAGTTTGCCTTAGTCACAAATGCGCAATCAATTGCAACATCGTCAACGGGGACCTAATATGGCACAGAAAACTTTGATCATACCAATAAATCGATGTTTATTATATCTAATATAAAGATAAATAAATTAGTTTTCTTTTTGCGTTTTGTAGGTCTCTTGGATCGATATCGCAGTTTAGATTCACATAACTTCAGCATCCATAAATTGCACTGCCAGAACTCGATATCGGTATTGATATTCAATAGCATTTTTTGGATGGAGGCGCGAGCGGGGAACTTTTACTTTCGGACGTATTATTTTAACATGTTTATTGGTTTCTTTTGCGTAATATTGCGGGGTGTCGCTCGCGTCTACTTTATTGAATCTCATTTTCTGGCGGCGTCCTCTTCAATCACGCGGCGTGCCCAGAAAAAACCAGGTTGTTCGACTCAAAACGCCAGGAAAGCGAGGAGCCAATATTTTACAAGTTTTTGACAGGTTAGATGGCTTTCCTATCTGATGTACGGCCCCGGGTGGAAGACGGAAGGAAGGTAGGGCGAGGCGAGGGCGCCGCCCCCCACGGACACCTGTGCTTTTTCAGACGCCAGACCAGCGACGATAAATTCCACGAGTTTATGCGCCAGTGTATGGCTCCTTCACAATTCCACCCCCGGCCGGGAGATGGCCGCGGGCGATTTATTTGCCCGGGCCACAAAGACGGTTGAATGATGGAATCTGGCTCGGCCGGCACAACAGTGCAAAGTGATTTCGCGAATCATTGCCCCCCGGTCCCTGATGGACGCCATTGATCCGAGGAGCGAGGCCGCCTACCCCCGCCTGCCATGACGGATATAAGCTGTGGGCAGTTCATAGAAACGGCGGACCTTTCTCTGGATCTGGATGACGGATACAAACGGCTCCGGCGACTATTTGTAACCGGATATCAATGGCGGCCGAACGGAATAACTCGCGCTCGGGAAATGCTCACAATGGCCGGTGCGGATATTTATTTCATACATCTGCTGCTGCTCCGGCAGCGGCGTAATGTCTCTCCATATATCGCCGGGGCGAAGGCGCTCGAGATGGACCGGGCAAGTGGGACTTATTGATGGATGGCAAAAAATAATATCAGTTATTTATCGGGTGCAACGGTCTCGGTTGCCGCGAAGTCCACATGCGATGTTTTTCAATATAGCACCATACTTAGACTGTCATTATTGCTACAATTAATTATTTATGTAGATATTTAAATCATCTAAGGCCCACGTCAACTTGCCCACAGCTTCTGACGTACGCGTCGATTTCAAGAGTCATAATTCAATAATTGATTGGATGCGAACCGTTTTCTATATATATATGTAAAAAATAAAATAAAATTGACGTAAGATTTTGATTGGCGATTGTGTAACGTCAACAAATTTGGTGTTTTATTTTATTACAATAAGTTATATACCAAGCTTTTCCGGCTTTATATCGCACTTTGTTTTAGACGCGTCGTCTGCGTATAAAGAGTCGCAGTGAGTAGACTCGACTCACCTGTCCGCCGATGCTAATTCGAAGATTTATCCCGGCTTATCTGCCTGAGGATCGCGAGTCCCGGGCCTCCTCCCTGACCCACCCGACTGCGCCCATTATTCGCAACACCTAGAGCGTGCAGCCAGCCGGACGTTGATTAATTGAATGTAACCGACTCCTCGGACAACTGTTATTCCGCCGCCCGGCCGCCGGATAACAATCAACAGTTTGACGCCGAGATCGTACTATCGCACAGTACACACCGACCATTAATTGAATTGATAGAGAGTGTGCGGTCTGTTTCAGGTGGCGATGCAGGGGCTAGGAGAGGTGTGAGGTGGAGCGCGACCGGCTGGGGCGGAGCGCTCGCCCCCTGGCGCTGCTGAGAGACAACATGCGCTCCAAGCAGCAGCCGAGGCCTTCCTATCGGTGGCTCAAACCACAAGATAACGGTAAGAATTGCATAATTATTGTACTCTGCTTTCGACGATTTATACGTGCTTGTACTCCGTAATGAACACTTTAACATTGCGGGGAAATTGTTTTTATGAGATCATCCCTAATACATATACACCAACCTATTTATTTTTTAATGTTATTTTTTCCACAAGACATCCATAGAAATCGCTATATTTTCAGATAAATCTTGTATTATTTACTATTTTTTAATATAAGTAACTACCATTTACATAATTTATAATTAGAAGTGTTGCGAATCAGAATCGGATGTGGTTTCGTAGATCCTGTAAGACAGTGAGCTGTCCGGGTCGCTATCCAGGTCGATTTGATATCGCGGGTGCTACCGAAGGTGCCTGTGGGACCTATGACGGCCCTATCCACATCCGAATGTTACAACCCTCGCAACAACGCTTACAACGCTGGCGACCTAGCATCTCAATCTTGGCCACAGGGCTAGAAGGACACGATTCTGCATGAGCACATGCAGTTGGAGGAAGGATGCCCAAAAACAACGGAGATGGCGCACTGCCCTCCGGGTGGCAGGGACCCGCATTGGGTCAGGGGCCACTCTCAAGTCGACAGCTTAATTAATTAAAATCAGCGAAAAAAAGAATCTATTTAATTTTTGTTGTACTATTCGTTTTAAATCAAATTTAATATAATATAGTAATTTACTCTTGCATTAAGATTAATGATAGTGATACTTTTTTTTATTACAATTTTTTTGATTTTTAAACCCGTCTTTAACGAAAAAATCTGTGCTAAAAATACTGAATTGTTTCAAAATCGTGCAATTTTTTTTATTAAATATACTCAAAGCTAATATATGTAAAGCTACAGTTATAATTAGTTTCGGTTGGAATATAATAATAGTAGTTTATTAGAAACGAAACTGTAATACAGGCGATATTACAATAAAATTCAATATAAAAAAAAACAAAACAATTTTAAGCGTCCAAACCAATATTTGATTAGAAAATTGGAAATTTCAATTTATTGGGATTTCGTTATATTTTTAGATTGTTTTTCATCACTAGTCTAATCTAATATATCGTGGCTGCAAAGCGTTAAAATTTTAGCTGTTTCTTCACTAAATTTACAATAAATTTTGTAATAGGATCTAAACTAAGGCTCTATTTCTTTTAATTTAAAGATTATAATTGGTTTGATGATTTTATTTTTCGAGATATATATCCAAAATTTAAATCGTTTTTGTGCTGAAAAACATATGTTGATAAAATTTTGTATTTTTTTATATTAGGGGCTATTAAAGATATATGTGAAAATTACTAAAAATAAAGTTAAAAATGGATCACATACTTCTTTAAAATAAATTTCTCGGCAATTAAGTAAATTGTAGTTAAGTAGTTCAACTTTACCTATGTCACGAAATATTTATTAAAAGTACCTCAATTAAGCTCGATTGCGCATAATCTCAGAAGAAATTATATAAACAATGCACAATTACTTCTTTTAGTGATAATTTTTATTAAAAATATCTTTAAAACCATTTTTGACTTCTGATTTAATGTGTAATAAGTTGTTTTCTTATTGATTTTTACTTTTAAAGGATCCTAATATAGTACCATTTTTTTTTATAAATAATGCAACATTGATTTAATTATACTGATTATTTAATTCAGCTATCATATCCAAGGTCTCATTTTTTTCGGCCAAACCATTAGCTAGGGTTATGAATTACTACCATTTTCTTCATTACATTAATATTTTTAAGATTCTAGATGTTTTTTCATTACATTTAGTATTGTGTGATGGAGTACATAAACAGGGTTTAGTGTTGTATTGTTTTCGGTGGTATTTTTTGCACGTATTCAATTAGGAGTGCCAGATGGGCAGGGAGTGCAGGGACGCCGGCAGGGGCCGCCGCCGCCATTGTGCGCCGCACGCATCCATCTCGCGATGCATATGACTTATGGCACCTTCAGGGACGCACAATGCGGCCATTTTTGATGGGCCATTCGAAAAAATTACAGTGCCTAATATATTGCTTCACGGAGCCGAGCGTGATCCCGCCCGGCAACGCCGCGCTCGCATAAATCACGCGGCCCTGTCTCCTCACCCCGTATTTAGATTTATGCTTCCAGCTGAACAATGAGAGAAGTGCAGCTGTATGCAATATTCGTTATTACCGCATCGAATTCCTCTCTTTCATTTTTTTTCCCTTGCCCGAACAGACTTACGTCAACCCCCGTCCTCCGCACCTGTCCCCGACCGCCACCTCCTCTGCTACCCTCCTGTGACACAATTTATGTTTCTGTTTGTTCCTCGCGTCATTTCAATGCTGTTTAGCTTTTGCGTTCTTGTATTCGACATCAATGCCTGAGCATTAATACATTCCATATTTATGTTATATAAAGTCAAAAGATGATATGTTTACACTCAATTCTGTTTTTACACTGATTTGGAATAATACAAGAACAAATACTATGTTTTATATGTATGTATATATAAATTTAGTGAAAAGTGATTAGAATAATATCAGAATGTGGAATACGGATAGTATTACAGTGAATAATTAAACGTTGAAAAAGGATAAAGGGCGATTGAATCATAACTGAAGTAGAATATAGTAAAACCAAAGTAATCAGTATATTAGCGCAATGAAATATCTGTCAATAAATATTTAATTCACTAATTTAGTTTTAATTAGTTAAATTTTCCCACAGTTATATCATAATGCAGCGTAAAACACCAAATCTCAGGGAATAAAGATTTTTTTTATTACCGCTTTTTTTTGTTTGTTTATGCAATTGCTCGCAAAAAGTAATAAAATTGGTCCCGCCATAGATTAGGGGAGCTCGTCAAAATTAACTAAAAATTCAAAGCAGCGTGATAAATCCTGGTGACCTGGCAAGGACAAAAAAAAATAATATAGGCATACAAATTAAAACAAAGCACAGAACGTAATAAAATCATAGTTGCCACACTGCACCCCTCATCTCATCGCATTGCTTTTCTAACCAACTATAAGAAACAAGAATATCTATATATCTAATTCTAATAATACTGGGAAAGGGGTGCTTTCGTCCTCCCAGAGGAATCAAACCAAAATTGAACAAATCGCTTATCATAAATAATACACATGAGGTAATATGCCTTACTACTATGCTTAGTATTAACCACGTAGAAGTACTTTTACTTAACTATTATACTCAAGATAAAGCTATGTCAGACCAGTCCGATAGATTTCCATCCCTTGCCATCCATCTGCATATACCAGCTTGGAGCCGGTTCTATCGGTGCAATAAAAGCTGTTTTTTTCCTGAAACGCGTGATTTTAAAAATAAACCTAAAAATTCTTAAGAAAGGGGAAAAGGGAGTAGCAGGGTAAAGGTATGTAGAAACACTACTTAGTGTTTCTGTCATCAGTAATTGATGTAGAGATGTGACTATCCCTTGTTAGGTTGACGCGGCTTCCTAGCCATCCAAAAGTAAATGCCGGGACAGTAAGTACCTTGAGTCGTTTTCCACCACATTACCACTCCCTACGAACTCGCCCCGTCTCAGGCCGCAGTGGCAATGAGAAAATTTATACAGTAGGAAGCAATGCCACACTCGGCGGCAGTTTTAGACCATCGCCTAGGTTTACGTTGTTAGTCTGCTGGCCCAAAGAAGGGCCCGTCCCTCCATAAGGCGAGTGTATCAACCTGCACCAGGATTACGTAGCCGTACTTGTTCTTGGCGTGCTTCAAATTTTCACATATGATCCCGACCTAGAACGAGGTTTAAAATTCCAACGAGATCTGCAGATTTGTTGCTGATATTAAAACATGTATTAACTTGTGAAATAAAAACACACAAGTGGATAACAGATTATCTTAACACTATCGTGGCCGCATCAAATTACCAAAAACTTTACGCTATTGAAAGTATTACTTCAAATAGATGTAGCATTAGCAGTTGCAGATATAAAAATTCATTCACCGTATTCATTGTTCAGTTGGTATGCTAGATCATCGACCTGGAAGCGGTCGGTGCAATCATGACGCATATGTGGCACCATGCGGCCACAATGGTCGAACTCGTGATGATGCCACATAGGCACCACCGGCCACGAAAGTGTTAATAATAAACCAAACAATAATAGTTTCCATTATTTAATCCTTTTATCTCCATTTTCTATATCCCAATGTTCTTCTTTTTTTAAAAATAACATGGTTTTTAAATTTAGGGAACCGATTTTCAATTTTTATATGAATTCTATTACTTCAGTGATTTTATACTATGATACTATCACCCAGTTTTTAGTGGAACGTATATACCGCGTAATAAATAGTTGAGTATATATAATAATAGGATACACGCGTATTTACTCATCGTTTAATCAAATCATCCCATATAATTTCTGAATTAGCTATTCTGTAAATCGCAGTAAGATAGGTTTGACAATGTCTCCGTGGCTTTAGTGCTTCCACATATACTGGGACGGTGATTATTTCTGTTATAGCCTTCAACTATTTTCCATTATGAGTCTGCTTCAGCTATAAATGGAAGTGTCGACGGAGTATTGTTTTGTGTAAGTTGGTCTTAATCGTTGGTTTATTGGCCATCCAAACCTGCTCAGTAACTCCCTAAACCATTAACGTTTACGGTGATGGAAGGTTATATTAATGTGGAGTGCACATAACGCGACAAACGGTCCGTGTTAATACACTCGGTAAAAATAGACACAGCTGATTTCTTTTAATGGGGATGATGTATGTTTAATTATATATGGGACACGTGAATGTGCCCATAAATTAGGCCGAATAAAATCACTGGCTGTATATTAAATTTAGATTATTCGGAACCGTTTTCATAATCTTTATTTATTCATCCATGTTAACATTTTATAATGTTATGTTACGAACGGATTAATTTGCGACAACTTTGACGATAAACAATCTCGTATATTTGATAGATTTGGACAATCTCCAAAGACATTAAGTTGAGATAGATAACCTTCATATTTTACAGTTAGAATTATTTCGAATACATAATATTTAATTAAGCTTTGAAGTTATGTTATGCACATACAATAAATGAAATTAAACGCGTCGTAACATTCGCAATGTTTCAGCGCAAAAATTATAAATGAATTGCACATATTCCGGTACATGGGCCGACGCATTTTTGCATCTCCGCAAATTGATTGCATACGTTTAAATTTGATATACGGCCATTTGACGTGATTTATTATTGAAAAATTGTTTTTTTTTTATTATTCCGATACCCTCCGAGGGAAAACCTGTTGAAACCGATGCCGTTCGTATTAATCGGTTATCGCGCGATCGCATCGGTAACGGGCCGGGCAACACTCGCGACAAGTATTACGAGTCAGTCAGCCGACCGGCCCGCTGTTTGTTGACGTCCATTATCGTCAATCAAAAGCATTTTTATAATTATTGTCGACTCCGAAGAATAACTCTGCGTCTGCAATTATTTATTTAGTTGCGCGCGGAGAGAGAGTCGACAACCTGCGCCTGCGCCGGTCACGTTTTCATTATTGATATAAATTTCAATTCGTGTTGTTTGTTTTAATTGTGATGTCGGATCAGGACGCAACACCCACGGCACCACTGTGCAAACTCGCTCTTAACATCTCTCTCACTCGCCGCTTGCAATACGTACGATTGATGGGTCACAATGACCCAGTACAAGTAAATTAATTGCGCATTGATCCCATTGACATTAATGATCGCATCTAAATGAAGATAAATTCTGATCGTTCGATAATTTAAATGAACAAAATGACCTATATACTTTATGAATATACATTGTTTCTGGCCTCATTCAATCATTTTTGCAAATCAGAATCAAAGAAAATAAATTTTATAAGTAGAACTAAAATAGAATTGATAAATTATTAAAAATAATTTTCCAAAAAATCGTTATTTTTATTCAAAATATTATTGGAAACATTTCAACAATATAAATTTCTCGTATTTTTTGTTGAAATTAAAAGATAAATATAAATTTAAAATTTATGATAGTTATTACGTTAACCGATCAATCACGGCGATTTGAAAACGACCGCGTCGTCCAAAGGGGGTCTATTTATAATAGAAAATAGACCCCTAGAATTTCTATTCAAAATATGTGATAAATCTAATATTTACAAAATACAAATTTGTGGTACATATTATCTTGAATGATCTGATCTGATATTGCACAATATTTTTTTTAAATGATGATTATTTTTAATATATTTATTGTATATTTATTATAGAATAAAATAATATTTAATATTAGATACCGAAAATATTTATTTTTAATCGATAACTAATGCCGATGATCGAATTAGAATTAGAAAAAAATTTAAGTATTAAATTTTACGATACGGTAAAAAGGATACCACATTCAAATTTTTAGTTTGTAGATCCAGCAAGATTGCTTTCCAACGTCGATAAATGCAAGTAAAGTACAGTAATACCCCCCCCCCCATTAACGCGTGGTCCGATAACGCGAATTTCAAAATAAATCGCGGCATTCCCTCTAATAACGCGAGCGCATCCTATTCATGCATAGCTCGACCGTAAACAGTATGCCGTTTGGCTGGGTGCGGCTGTGTGTTGATCTTCCTCGCACATATCTATGTCCTCATGTGTGCGAGTATTCAGCGCATTTCTCATCATTCACGCCTGATAGGCCTGACAATGAGCCACGGATGTCTATGTGTATGTCGGCGATCGCATGAATGGCAACCG